>OLMO02000262.1:5780962-5793534 GCA_900291935.2 Cassiopea xamachana | reverse complement strand
GCAAAAATTGTTGACTTCCGATGTTCTGCACATGCGCATTAGTACGCTTAAAATGATGATAAATCTTAGTAAATAGCAGTAGATAGATTGACAGGGGGCAGGTAACACCAGATTGTGCTCACAGATAAATTGAATTTAAGTACAAAAACGCTTAACTTTTTAAACAGATGAGTACTACTTTCTTATAGAAAAATATATATTTCAGTCGTTAAATTTTTGCAATTTCTCTTGTAGCACACGAGTATCTTTCCCTCCCTTTTCGGAGGGGGTCTGGTACTGTACAAAACGAGTTAGCAAATCAAACTGTCAATCAAGTTTTACAGGATAACTTTCTCGTTTTTGTCGTTTTTTTCTTTCAGAGTAACCAGGCCTTTAGCCATGATGTGGCATGGGGTGGCAAATTCCACGCCTGGACAACAGGATATCAGCTTTTTGCCACCCCTGGAAAATTTTTTGCAATTTTTTATTATTGCTTTATACTTTTAGATAAGGAGAGATCTCCTGAAATTTTGGTTCAGCTCAACCTTGGTTTCTGTGAAATACTAGAAAGTTCAATCTTTTCCAGTACACATATTGTCCATTTGATTGTGGTAACATAAAGTACGACATAAACACTCGGAGTTTGTACCACGTGATTCCTCCAGGACTATTTTGCCACCCCTGAAGCTGGCTACGGTCTTGAGAGAAACATGTTCTTTCAACATTCTACAGGCACACAACTGTCTCACTGAATTACAAATTGCTATTTTAAGATGTTTTGACAACACTCAACAGTTGTTGTTGCATGTCAGTATAGAGCCGCAAAGAACTCAAGATATGNGAGATTATTCAGCTTGGACCTAAATATTTTGCAACATACACGTATGCGTATTTAAACTGTATTGACTGTGGTCACCATAACCAAAAGCAAGAAATTCCTTCAGCTCCACATTGTTATAAAGACAACTTTACTACTGGGCGCAGCAGAATCTCTATAAAATATTCAAAACATCCCAATAAGATCTTAGAAGTGGTAGAAATCTCTTAGAAGTCGTAGAAATCTATCTTTCAAATCTTGAACAATCTGGAAATTTCGAGTTTCCAGTGCTCTCTTTTCTGAGTGTGTCCTTTGACTTTGTCTGACATACGAAGTGCTATGGAAATGGATAATAGACAAGAGGCAAGGGTGAAGTTTGATTGCAGAGTGCCAAAGATCTGGTTTTATCATTACATGTATATGTCTTTGAAGGGGTACTAACCCGCCCCCTCCCACACTTTTAAATACAACGGTACCACAGAATTCGCCAAATTTTTTGACATAAAAGTTTGACTTTTTGACCTAATTTTGGCTTTTACATGACCCTAAGCCAACATAGAAAGATGCAGCATTACTTTCAATAATTTAATGCTCTTATTGTCTCTTTTCCAACGATTTTGTTGAGAAGCAAAAAACTTTGTTTAGCCGAATCTGTAGTTTTCTAACAGATTTTCAGTAGCTGACAGGTTTGCACTAACTCTGATTCCACCGCTTAAGATATCTGAAACAACAGTCATTTGTAGTTTTTAAGAACATAGGCTTGGGATTGCAGAAAGCTTCCCCAATGGCAAGCATCTTATAGACTTTTCGACCGCCGTAATAATAAGGTACAATAAACAACCGCTGTCCATTTTTCCGCTTTGAACCGCTTTGAAGGAGATCCTGCAAACATAGATAAGCAGTGTTAATACATGTCTTTTTTTATAAGAAAAAATTTTATAAGAAAAGGAGGCTTAATTCGTCAAAATCTTAAGAAAATCGTAAGAAACTCACGAGGCTCAAGTTCCAAAATGAAGTGTTTTTATAAACCAAAAATTTGTAATTCGTCGTTATTGCATTCAAAATGTTAAAGATGGAATTCAAATTCAAGTATACAATATTAATGATGAAAGTGTAAACCATTTTAGCCAGTTTGTTTCAGTAAAAGTTAAGAACAATTTAAGAAAATCTCAGGCTCAACTTCGGGAAAAGTAAGGAAAATTGAGGCTCAGGCACTGACTTCAGTGAACCTGTTATATCAGGCCTCCTGTTTCAAAAATGGTAGATCAACCGCCTCTTCCCCCCTTTGGCTAGAGGAAGGTGTGCTAGTGCCCATTTTTGCCGTTTGCTTGGCTTTTTTGGGAAAATCATTGAATTTTTCGCGTGTGTATTTTACTTGAATTTATAAAAATCATTACGTAGCATTTATATTGCTGGAGACATGGGTGGAAGAATTCTTGAGACAAATGGAAAATTACTTACCCCATTCAATATATTCAATAGATATTGAAGCCCACTTTGAAAAACTGTAAAAAATTTATTCCCCAACGGCATTTCAATCTATTATATTCAATTGGGATCTAAAGCTTGAGAGTGCGAAAAATGCAATCTGGACATGGAGGAAAGGAAGTGGAAAAATGGGTCTCAATGAAATAAGGAACGCCTACTGATTATTATTTCAAATAACTTGCTGCTCCCAAGCATTTATTTAGGACAAGTATAGTAAATGGAAGACTATGACTTGATTAGTTGGACTTTATGTTAACTTTTCATAATATTTTCATTATGTGAATAAATTACCATAAATTAGCATAATTTTTTGCGATCGAGTAAAAGCTTTGTGACAAGATAAATCTTGAACTCTACTATAGGCATATAAACCAAACTTGGTAGCTGTCTTTGACATTCACTTGGCTAGTGCATGCTGATTTATGGCCACTTTTTGATTAATCTCTATTTATGTTTGTACAAAGCCATTATACCTTCTCCATAGAATAGCGGGGTGAGTGGCCAAGCGGCCCAGCCAATTCTATTAACTTAACTGAAGTAAAACATGGCTGTGTACGGTCAGAAACGGGATGGGTGACTTTCCAGATGAACGACAAAAACAGCTCACTCCGCCGTCCGTCGGAAGGGACGTCATGCATAGTAGGCCTAAATTAGCTAAGACAGCTATGTCTAACAGCCTACTCAAAATAAAGTAAACAACCAACAACCAAACATACACAAAATACTACTGAGAGCCTGCTTCACAGATAGTTTGAGCCCCTTAGGTCCATTGGTTTAGTAGATATGACGTCACAAAGTATTAATAGTGTTCAAAAATGGTATTTTCAGAAAAACAGAGATGAAATTTCAACACTCAATATGCTCCTGAAAGATAGGCCTCGGATACTTCTGTGAATTTTAAGAAAAAAAGAAAGATGAGAGATATAGAGCGAGAGAGATGAAATGACGCTTGGAACATCATCATCACAATCATCGTAGAATTCTTGGATGCACTTCTTCGGTAGGCAACTTTATACCTGCTCAGGATTCCTTGACGCATGAGCGGTCTTTAGAATCGTAGTGGAGGTGGAGAGAGTAGAAATTTTTGATAGCTATTAACTTTTATCTTCATTCCAACTTCACTGTACAAATGGCTCGGCTAGGTGACTCGCGTCCCTGCCACTGAACCAACGAACTCTAACTCATGATTCACATAGTTCCAACTACAATTCTCTGGTTCTTCAACGCTTCCCTTATTTACCACGAGGGGTGCACGCAAGTAATGTCGAAATACTGATTTAGGATGCATCAGCACTTTTGCCGACATAGCGTAATCGTTACTCAGCATAAAATACAATAGAAAGGTAATTCTAATTTATTCTATTATACCTAGTCTAGTCGTGTATGATGCTTAATCCCTAAAACAATAGAATGGAATGCAGTATCATGCATAGTCATTAGTACGGGGTTTCCTATGTTGTGCCTAGCTTTACGAAACTACGTTTGAATTACTTATATCTAATCTAACTTATTTCTTAACGACTAATATAAAATACTTTTGGACATGTACGCGCGTCTTACAATTAATGAATGAATATCTTACAACTACCGATATACACATATGCTTACATTTCCTGGAAACTAAAATGATTCTGTTGGCCCATTTCCAGTCAAGCCCTCGACGTATCTCACGAACAACTAATATGTGACGGCCCTCTCAACCTTTCGCAAGCTTTGAGAGTCAAAATACCAAATATAAAAACGCGATACGACGTAGACCTCTACAGTCTTCTACAAGCACTGTGAGTCTAAATACCAAATAACTAAATGTGAGACGTCCTAATACAAGATACAAGTACTTTCACAAGCTACTTTATCTGTCCTGATTTTGCATGTATAGCTCCGTACTTCCATTTATACATAAGCAGTATGACAGCCCCCTTGCCGTTCATATGCAAATCATAATTCCGGCTATCCGCAGTATGCGGAATCCTTCATACCCAGGCATTAGCAGAACAGGAAGTTAGGTAATTTTCTGTCTTCATTCATCGATAAAAGTAGAAATATGAATCCAGGCGGTCATCTTGAGACCCACCACGCCTATCGTGTGACAACAAGGTTACACTACCTGGGTCACATGCTTCCTATTTTTGTACTTTGACCTGTGCGTTTTTTTATTATTGATAATTACAGCCGCAGGCTCATGGTGTGCTAGATTCTCAAAGCTAAGTAGTGTTTTCTGTCATTGTGGAATAATATCGAAGGAAAGGCACCAGGCAGGTTTTACTAACAAGGAAAGGAGATATGGCGGCAAACTTCGATTTTTCTGATGTGGTACAGCACTTACGGTTATCTTTCAACCAAGGAAAAACTAGGCCAGTCGCTCAACGGATACAACAACTCAAGCAATTTTTGAAAATGCTGAAAGAAAACCAAGATCTGTTCGTGGAAGCTTTGCATCAGGATTTACGAAAGCCTAAATTTGAAGCAACTATGATGGAGTTCACTGTCCTAGTTGCTGAGGCGACAAAATTTATTGACGCCTTGCCGAAGTGGGTGGAATTGCAACGGACTGAAGCAGACCTAGTAAACAAGTTTAATACTTGTGGAATAAAATACGAGCCATTGGGGGTAGCATTGATTATTGGAGCTTGGAATTATCCCTTGTTGTTATCACTACAACCATTTATTGGTTGTATTGCTGCAGGGAACTGTGGCATCTTGAAACCGTCAGAACTATCTCCAGCTACAGCGTCTTTGATAGAGAATCTTATTCCAAGATACTTAGATGAGGATTGCTTCAGAGTGATCACTGGTGGTAAGGATGAAACATCAGCATTATTGAAAGAACGATTTGACCTTATTTTCTACACGGGTGGACATGTAGTGGGTAAAATCGTCCTGCAAGCTGCTGCTGAACATCTCACTCCAGTTGTCCTCGAGCTGGGTGGAAAAAGTCCATGCTTTGTTGACGATGATTGTAACTTTGAAGTCTCAGCTAAGAGAATCATTTGGGGCAAGTATGTTAATTCTGGTCAAACTTGCCTTGCTCCAGATTACATTCTTTGCTCTAAGGAAGCTGAAGCAAAGCTTATTCCTGCTCTTGTCAGTGCTGTCAAAGAGTTTTATGGAGATAACCCCAAAACCTCACCTGATTTGGCACGTATCATAAATGAAAGACATTTTTCCCGAATCAAGGCGCAGATAGATCCAGATAAGGTTGCCTTTGGGGGAGATTGTGATCAAGACGAGAAATACATTGGCCCAACGATTTTGAAGGATGTTACACTTGATGATCCAATAATGCAGGACGAGATATTTGGCCCACTGCTTCCAATTGTGACTGTGAGCTCTGTGGATGAAGCTGTAAAAGTTATCAACAAAGGAGAGAAACCATTGGCACTGTATATCTTTTCCAGATCTGAAGCATCAAGTGACAAGATTTTGAATGAGACCTCATCTGGTGCTGTTTGCGTAAATGATTCAATTGTTCAGGCAGCTGTACCATCCCTGCCCTTTGGTGGTGTGGGCCAAAGTGGTATGGGTGCCTACCATGGGAAGTTTTCTTTTGAATGCTTCTCCCACAGAAAGGCTTGCTTAATCAAAAAGCAAAACCTTGAATCATTGAATGCCATAAGGTATCCACCATACACAGATGCAAACATGAAGAGAGCATGCTGGTTCCTGATGCCATCAAGATCTGCCAAGTATATACAATTTCTTACTTATTTTGCAGTTTTTGGTGCTTTCCTTTTTTTGTTAAAGTATGGGAATGTGCTTGGTGCTATTTCTAAATTTATTTGACTGGGAAGAGCTAGTTGGCAACTTTGAAAATGTAATACATTTTAAATTCAGTCATTAGATTTGGATTTTTGGTTTAGAGACTGCAGCAGACTTTCATGAAAAACATTTTTAGTACATCAAATTTTAAAAGTGGAAGGAATTTCAGTATTATTAAAATTATTGAAAAATATTATCTGTCACATTATGCAAATAAAATTGTGGGTTTCTTATCAACATAGAGGACCACAGAAGCCTAGCACTTTTAAGCTTTACACAAATGCATGGTTGCTATCAAAACTGGGTAGCTCAAACTGCTTTTATCATTTCTGTTCTATTCTGCTTATCTACTTCTTCTTGTTGAATAGAGCAATATATGTGATATCATTTTCTTTTGGTAATTTCATTGCATATGTTTATAGTGTAGCCAATCATCAAGTGCTGCTTATCAAGGGGACGCTCTATTAGGGTTTCTAATTACTCTATGGCAGTGTTACTCAAATAGTGGGGCACAACCATCAAGAGGGGACACAATGTACTGCTAAAGAGGGTGCCTATGACCCCAAAGAACATTTACACACTCAATTTTTATAGAAAATGGTCTTATTTATAGTGAGTGGGGGGTGCAAAAAGTTTCTATTTCCATGGGGGGACCTTGCAAAAAATTATTGAGAAGCACTGCTCTATAAAGTAGTAAATTGCATTTCTGATCCAATAAGTGAAGGTCTGCTGCATCTCCTTTAATTTAATTTTTTTATTATACTGTATTAGAAACTTTTTGCATTCACTTCTGCTGGCCAACTCAATTCAGATCTGTCAGGTGTTGCCAGAGATTAGTAATCCTTTTTTAATTGCAAAACACGACTGGTGCAATCTGATATATAGCATTGCAGTTTTACCTACTTAAGCAGTATTAGGTAATTTTTATCTAATATTAGAACTTTTCACATTTCAGTAGTATTTGACACAAAGTATAGAAAATTTATACTGTATATTTGGAGACCAAACTGGTAAAGAGTTAAGAAACAGTTGCAATCAGGGATGGAAAACAGTGAAAGTTCCTGCAAAGCTACCTAAAAATTGAGTTTTTTCCTTTAACAGTTCATCTAGTAGGTTGGTTTTTGCCATTTCCCTCCTGTTTTCTTCTTTTTATTTCCTTTCTTTGTTCCTTTCCTCTCTTTCTCGTTCTTTCTTCCTCCTTTTTCTTTCCTTCTTTTTCCCTCTTCTTTGTTTTCCTTCCTTGCAGATATGGAGCTTCCTGCAAAGTCACTTTACAGTTTCTTGCACTTTTTCCACCTCTGGTTATAACAAGTTGCAAAGTACTACTTATTTGTAATTTATACATACAATTAGTTGTGACAAAGATATGAGATGTATTAGAAACCAATCTAGTGCACAACCTCAGTCATGTAATTTAGCACAAGTAGATGTTATTTACTCATTTTGCAGCCAAACTATTGTAAAATCTCAGTTGTTTGAAAACAAATGGAAGTCGAGAAACATTTTGTGATTGTTGAGTTTGGAATTGCTTATTCCCCATATGTTATGCAAGTCGATTCCTGCAGGCCTCCCAAATGGCAAAAAATAAAGAAATAAAGAACGTTACGGGGTCTAGATACAGTTTGTAAGAGTGATATAAAGTATAGGGATTGGGAATAAATTATTGTAAAATATCATAAGTTTTTGCTCATAGAAATATATTTTTCCATATCTTTCCTTGCAAAGATGGTTGCAGAGTAACAACAAATAACCATACATGTATACTATTTGGCATTCTCATATATTCAAATCTCAATTCAAATATTGGTAACTGCAAATATGAATGGCAATTGTTATTGATAGTACACAGATTGGTTTGCACAAACTAGCTTGAAATTGGTTAGCACAAACTAGGTTAAAATTGATTAGCACAAACTAGCTTGAAATTGGTTTGCACAAACTAGCCTAAAAGTTAAGAAAAAGTAGCATCAAACAGTATAAAATGACTCATAAATGGCATAACTTGATAAATGAATCCATGAATTTAGACTGGGAGACTTGTTCCTTGATGCTTTGTTGTTTCTTGTAGTTCTTAGTGTGTCATCAGTAATCTAGGGATGTAACTGCTTGGCAATCAGGGTATATACTCAAGCCTTGTCATATAGCACTTGCAATCACATGCGCACACACCCACACATGTGCAAATCAAACTGTGCATGCAATTGATATCATTTGCAAATAGGTGTTCTTTAGAGTTTTCTGTTGACTTCAAATTCTGATTTTGTCATTTGGAAAGGTGATGGCCTTTGGCTTATCTTCATACTTTACACCTGTGCATGTTCACCACTATCATTATTTACTTGAAACTTTCAGGAGCAGCCTTTAGTATGACGATGAAGAAGTGCTTTTACGGTTATGATTTATTTCATCTTGTTTGAACTAAATTGTTTAACTAATTTCATCTTTGCTGCACTGTAAAACTCTTTTCTTTGATTCTTGATTCAGCCTTAGTAGTGAAATCACACATGCAAAATCATTTGCACATTCTAATTACTGCATGTGCAGTATTTTGCACATGACAAGGCCTTTGTACTGTTCTTTGAGTTAGGTTTTAGGCTAGCTATTAACCATACACGTTAGTAGTCAAGAAAATAGCTGCTAATGTGATATTCTTATTGGTCAATTCTTGAACCAGTATTTGAACTTGCTCTTATATCCTTGGTATCATACCAGTTTACTCAAGAGCTTGTGACATTTTGCCTAGTGTGCTGTGTTATTGCAAGAGTGCACTAAACAAATTTTATGTCAGGGAGTTTCTTGTATTTTGAGAACTATTTGCAGATTAGGCTAGTCATGCACATCAAGTATCACATAACAAACACAGTTATTCTGCTCTTTTCTTCTCATTCTCATACTAAAATTATCTAATCCTAAGATAAATGAATCTAAGTGCTGAGTATTAAATAATCAATACTCAAAAACAATTGATGTTGGAATACAGGAACTTTGAAGAATGAAAGAACATAGAGATGCTGGTATCCATACATAACAACTTCATATATATAGGGACTTGAATTTTTACGCAAAATCAGGTGCATTTTGCTGTGTCTAGACTTTGATGTTGGTTCCTTATGAATGAAAAACTGCTGAGTTTTGCATATCCACAGAATGCATTGAGTTTTTACTGAGCTAATATAGACACAGATTTTTGAGAGGTACAATTGAGAGACAACTGTATTTGGCATGCACAGTAATCCATACAGGCATGAACATATTGATTTGTTGTTCATCTTTCAACAAGTTTTAAGTTTCTGCATAATTTTCAGTTGGCTTCATATAAAATATTGTTTCACATAACTGACACTGCTAAGCTTAACTAATACTTTACTGGAGACTCATATTTAGATCTCTAGAGAATCCAACTAATTTTATGAAATAGAACATGTTTACTAATCAATGTGCATCTTAAAGTAGATCTCAGCATGCCAGCTCTGTTATTGTGGACCTATTGTACACCCATAAAGCTCAACCTTTTAATATTTCACATCTGCCATCAGGGTAGTATGATCAACAAGTTTGTGTTGCATGAAGTCAGTTAAGGCTATTCTATCATGAATAACACGTCAACACAGTGCCTAGTTCTTGCTAGCAAGTGTATTTGTGATAACAGACTAGTTCATACTGAAAGGATATTTGAATGACAAAAGGAAATAATACCATTCAAATTTTGGTAAGTAATTACCAGTTGTTTTAGAATGATGGAAAATAAAATTCCTGAATCTTTGGCCAAAATGTTGTAATAGATAATGCTACCTGAGAAGTCCTCAAGTATCAGGTGTGTTTAGTGATATCAGGAGCTGTTTTTGTCTACTTCATACTGTCACAATGTGTTACCATGCAATATTTTTAAGAACAGAATACTCTGTAGGGTATTAGCCTGGGATAAGACACTTTTCACCATTTTAAAGCTGGATTGATATTCAGAAAATGAGTAATTTCTATGGCATGACTTAGTTTGGCTACCATTGTTACTACAGTATGTGCCATGAGGTTGCTTGATATTCTAGCTATTTTTCATTGAAATTGGTGCACTTGAAGTAAGAATTGCATACAGTTCATTTTGCTAAGGCATCTCTTATCTATGAATATACACGCTTTTTTACGAGGAACATAAGTCAAGGCCTAGTTCTAAAAGCTCCCTACTTCTGGACCTCTATTTATCAAATTCTAGTGCTAAATGTTCCTTACTGGTTCCTCAACTTTCACTGCACATATAGTGTCATAAAAGTGCTACAGACTAGGAAATGTCACAATTTTGAAATGTCAAAATTCTGAATTCTCTCTTAAAGTTTGGCTAGAACCTAAGACTGGAGGCACAAATATGGTACTAACATATTTGTAGGAAAGAAATTTTACAAATGTACCTACGTGAGTTTTGGCTGCAAATGAGTGAAACCGGCTTAATTTTTCTTGCTTATTTGCAGTTCCAAATATTTTCTTGAAAATTCAAGTTCCTTAGGCCTTTTTCCGTTAGTAGTACGAGTTCCTTAAATATTTTGGCCATCTACATGTAGGTTCCTTATAAACAAGCGTGTAATGTAAAGCGTCACCGAACACAAGCCATTCTGGCTTCCCCAAATAACCATTACTTACAGAAATGCTGGACTCTATATACTTTTAATTACGATCACATTATTGGCTTTCTGTATTCTGAAACGATTTACTAATTTAACAAATACCATGCCCATGCCTCGAGATTCCAATTTGTGCTAGTCGGTATAGCAAACCCTCAACATTGTAAAGACTGAATAAGTCTGTTCTGAGCCATCTCCTCGTGTTCTTTTACTACTTCTGTGTTGAGACTTTCATCTCATTTTTTCTACTCGCATTCAACTTTTCTAGATAGTAAATCGTTTAGTCAATGTCGTTGTAATAATTTCCTGCTTTGCGCATGCGCGTTGCGAAGAAATGTAGAAATGGTTTTCATTTCCAGAATACGATTGTAGTTAACTTAAACGTTGTAGCAACCCCACTTGTCATTCATCTCACACTTTCACCCACTCACTCTGTTCATCTGTCAAAACTTCTACCAAAACTTCCACTAAAATAATCCACACCAATTTTAGTTGTATATATGTATGTAATTGATTTGTGAATAGTCAGTCAGAAATGAGTCTACAGACAGCGCGTATCTCTGGCTCCGTGTCAATGAATAAAGATTTGTTTCATCACAAGAAATGATGAAACGTATGGCTGACTCAAGACCGAAGCAACAACAGCTGTATATACCCACTGTCTTCACAAAAATACGTCATTTTTCTTTGAGTCCTAATGCTGTTACAAATGTTTTCGAAGTAAAAATTAAAAATCTTTGTTAGTGTGCCACTTAATCCTAAAAACAAAGCAAGAACAGAAAAAAGGCAATATTTTTCGATCGAGTGCATGACAACTAGATCATAGTGAAGCTTTTGCTTTACAGTATTCTTATATCAATCTTACGTTTAAGCGAATTTGACTGTTCATATAGAATATATTCTTGTAGCAAAATAGTTATATTTAAGCAAAAGTGAGCCTAACTTAAAGTCTTATTCACAGTTCTGGTCTAATGCTGTAGCACTTTTCCTCTTCAGGCCAAGATGTACCATACAATAGATGGTAATGAAGAGAAAGTCAAAGAGTCAACAGATGTTCAGAAACTTTGACAAATGGCATAAATGTTTATTCTATTATTTATCATGGCATAACTATGTAGTCCCAGCTTCAATATTTGATATATCAAGTATTATATTCTATTTCTGTAGCGTTCTCGAGCATTCGAAGGTTGCCTATCATAGATCTCCATTGTTCTCTACACTGCGCCTTCCTTTCTAACTGTCCATATTCTCTAATGTTGGTCTATTCCTTTATGACAGCAATCCACATTCATCGAGGTCTTCCCTTTGATTTTTTGCAATCAATAAATCCTTCCATGCTGTTTAAAAACAAATTTCAATTCGGACTTTTTACAAAATGACCAAAGAATGATGATTTTCGTTTTGTGATAATGTACAAGAACGTACCATATGCCTGGTTTTGCAGGTGCTTCATACCTCGAAATCGTAATTCATTCGGTACAATCTGTTGCAGCAAACTGTTACCTACATTTTACAGGGTTTCCGCGCCTCCCTACATTTATCAAAATCTTCTTAAATCTCCTTAAGAAATATAATTTTTAATAGTAATTGTGAGACTTGTAGGAAAGGATGGCTAAGTATGCAGAATTTCATGGTGGTAGATAGCAAACAGCTTTTACAAAGGAAAAATCTAGTTTGCTTTGTTTTACAACTTCGCTTCAAGAAATAGGATCAATCTTGTGTGTTTTGTTGCCAATCAGGAATGCCAGAACGTTAGGCAAGGGGGCCAACAGGAGCAAAGAGGAACCGACTAACAAAGGCACGCCTTGGGGACACTGCCTAGCATAGGCAACTCTTCGGCGGATTTTCGTTCCATGTTTAGCTGGGCCTATATTTCACACAATGTTGCAAATAGCTCTCTCTCTCTCTCTCTCTCT
>OLMO02000262.1:5755706-5770713 GCA_900291935.2 Cassiopea xamachana | reverse complement strand
CAAATATCAATATATTATATTAGTACATTTAAGTATGACCATGCCTTGGTGCCAGAAGAGGAGATTGAGAATGTCACAAAACTGCTTGGGAAGTGCCATTGTGATGAGACCCGTTTTGGCTCATTTTTGGATAAAGTTGAAAATGGATATAAAAAAATTGCTTAAATGCATATTGCAATTACAAAAGCTTAAGCTATGCTGTCTAGAATCAGGCTATGCAATATGGAATGAGAATAAATGATCTATGTGTTCTGGACTTCTCCAAATCCATGGAAATGCACTGAATTTTGAGAATGTAATGGCTATTTATGAAAATTCTTTGCTGGCTTCATGTGATGTATATGTCCTCAGTGATAAGATCCTAGAAATGATTAGCTTATATTATTTACCTGTTTAAATCAGAGTATCCTAAAGATATTTATCGTAAATATCCATATGAAATCTTAGTCTGGAGTCCTAGATGGGGAATACACTACCTTATAATTTTGGCTGTTTATCCCTTCATTAGTAGGATACAGTTTATCAACTTTCTTAATGTTGCTTAATGTTGCTATTATTTAGTTCTTTAATATATTATTTGTGCTTAGTAGGTGAAATGATATCCTGGATAGTGAAAATAGCATAGTAAAAATGATACCTTTTAATAACTTGGAGTAAAACTTTGAATAGGGCAGCCAATAGAGTCTATAGAGTTAAAAGAATTTTATAAACAGCTTTAGTATTACTAGTTCTCTAATAATAAAATATGATCAAGTTCCTTCAAGGGAATCATCAAGTTATTTCTGGAAGTTGATTATTGAAGATAAAATGTTAAGGCATTCACCCACTGCCCACAAAGGCAGTTGTGGGTTGTGGTGAATGACTGATAAGTTAGATCATCCAATACTCCAAAGTACAATTAGTTGTATTTTGCTCTCAGATGCCTTATAGAAAGGAGATCTCAAAAGCTAGGACATTTGAAGCTTTTCAGAGTTTATTAGAATGGGTTTTTGTTTAGTGGAGTTAAGAAAATTTGGAAATTCAAAGATGTCCAATATAAAGGATAAGGAGTTAGTTTGCACAACTAGCATCAGCGGTAGTTGTTCAGAAAGCAAAGTGACAAAGTACCACCAGGCAAAGTACCACCAGGTGCCACCAAGTCAGCTAATGTGGTGAAGTTGGCTGACCAAAGATTGAAAACTTGGCAAGTACTTGGATTCTACATAAATACTCAGCAATTTGAGCACAGATGCCCTTGAGTCTTCTTCAAAACCCACCCCTCAACCACATACTGTACTGGAAGATTTGTACAGGACAAAGAATTAGTAAACAGAAGGTCTTAATAGACTCAGGGGCTGGGAAAATATCCACAAATTAATAAGTACCCCATTATTAGGCCATGTTGACTAGAATGACCCAGCCTTTAAGAAACTTAGGTGTGGGTAAACAATTTGATGGACTTGTATAAGCAATATCAATTTGACCTCTTTGCAAGTGTTAGCATTTCTCTGTTCAACTCAGCAGTTTATATCTTTTCTTTAATAGTATTGCCTATTTAATTTGGAAGTATAAGTTATTTTATGTATTTTATTGATTAACGGCTTGCTACATGATGCTGTTGTTGGTTTACATTATGTATATTTGCTATGTTACACCATTCAAAGTTGATTGTTAATAGGAAATGTTATTTAGTATAAATGTAATAGAATATAATAGAACAAAAGAAAAACATGCACAATTACCATCACACAATTCCAAAATTTGATTTATTGGTTCTTTTCAGTGGTAGAAACTCAGGAACATACCCTGACATTTTTAGTCTTACTGTACAAAGGAGAATTCATTGAGAAAAGTGATGATTGCTTTGTTACTATCTTCAGATATAGACAAAATTAACATTGTTATAGGTTGTGATCATTTTACTGACAATCTACAGATTTACCAAGCCAGGCACATACCTGAAGAGAGCACAAGCAACAATAGCCCAAAATTAAGGAATATAGCAAAGCTTTTCTCTCCTACAGAACTTTATGTACTCTGGTAAGATTCTTGTGCTCCAAGGTTGTGGTGCTGTACAGGCAGGTTTTAGCCCAGCAAAGCAGAAACTTACACCCTGGTCATACTGCTTTCTCCAGTTTGTCTTTAGCCCATCCTGAAAACTCTCCTCAAGATAACAGGCAGTTAGGGGCTCATATTAGGGAGTATCTGCCTAGCCTTTTATACAAAGAAAGTTAATCCAAGGAAAGTTGCAATAAATGATCACACAGCATATAATGGAAAATTAAAGAGAAGCATCACATGTCCCATTGGGAAAGAGGGCACTTAAGAACTCAGGTATGCAGTAGGAAATTCCCAGGTGCAAGCAGAAAATCACCAAATGTGTACTTCATGTGTGCACATCAGGAATTGCTTTTAGAAAAATATTTGAAGTTGCTCAAATCTTTCTTAAAACAGTGTTCTGCTTAATTATCTATGTCATGTTTTACATCACATAATGTCTGTTAAATGGTTATCATCCCACGAGTTCTTCTGTTGAAATGTTGGAGACTCAAAAAATATTTTAGCTTTATAATGAGCCCCACCGAGTCTATGCCCTTATATTTATAGGAATTCCATTTTTATAAAGTGCCTTCCTGATGAAAACTAAACAATCTTGTCTTTTCATATACTCTTTGATCCAAGGTTCAATGTGAGCTCATGCAGTTGTGGTTAGTCAGGGGGGGCTGCAGTGGCCACTGGGCTAGCTGCCGGCAGATGTGTCCTTGGCTTGTTTTTGATAGTTGTGGCTATGTATTTCTGGGAAATAGTCTCAGTCTCACAGCTACAGAAAAGAAAGAACGCTACATTCAATTCTCAATATAGAGCCACTATAAGGGACTTTCTAAGTCCCACAGTGGCCAGAGGAAAACATAGGGGGTTAATGCTTATTTTTAAAAGATTTAGGGGGTCACAACAACAGCATTAAGTTTTCCTACATCCATATTGGGCCAAGTCTATTGACTAGGAATTTTGCTGTTTCATTTTATATGAGAGGAATTTTAAAGTAACTGGACATCTATCAAAAATCTGTATTTCAAGTTGACATCTTGTGAAAGTTTATAGCTACTTTATATGCAAAGTGTGATCTGTAGGCTACACTTTACCCCAGTTTCTGCAAACCTGATGGACAGCAGTTATAAAAGTCATTGGGGTCACTCTATTCTCATATGCTTAAATGGGGGGGGCACACCAAGATTCTTTTTTGAAAAAGAAATTCCTCCACCCCTTGTGAGATTTAAAAAATGAAAGGTCCCTAATGTGAGATTTCAAGGAAACTTAATTGACTTTATTAATAGAAATGCACTCTTTTGCATGACAATTGTTTGAAAGGTAGTGCTTGAGTGCTCAAAAACTGCAATATCAGAAGTCTGAGATCTAAGATATTCGATAGGTTCTGCCTCAGGGGTGGCCAGACCGCGGTTCAGGAGCCGTATTCTGCTCTTTGACTTCTAATATGCGGCTCCAGCAACTTTGTTGACCAAATTTCTTTACTAGTCAAAGATAATATAAAAGACAAATACGAAAAATTTCAAGCTCTATAATTATACAATGAATAACAATTTATATTACAAAGAATGACACTGCATGTGTAGAAGTTGTAATCGATCTCAAATACACGGTTTATAGGAAATTAGTTTATAACAAAGCGGTAGTCGACTGCTCAAAAAGCTAAGAAAGCTCAATACTGGATTTATGAGGCCTTGCACTCTAACAACTTGAATTATCTGTATATAAAATATTATGCATGTTATTTTGGCTACCCTTCAATGGTGAATCTTCTGTTATTGTCTCAGATATCACTGCTACAATAGCGTTGCGGAGGAATGGGGGGGGGGCAGTGGTGTAGCGTGACTTTTTCGACTGAAAATTCTAGCATAGGGTGTGGCCAGATGTGCCTAGTTAACATCCTGTGTCATTTAATGCCATGAACTTAAATGTCTAGTAAAAATGCATCTATGAATTTGTCTTGATCAGTGTGTACTGCAGATTGTGGGTGGTGATTTGCCTTTTGAGTGCGCTTGAAAAACAGCTACGGCTGAAGGGCCATTCTTGTTCGAGTCTAATTTTTGGCATAATAACAACGCTAATGCTAATATTAATGTCATACTGCTAATTTATAAATGTAAGAATGGAGCTATACATGGAAAATTAGGACAGATAAAGTAGCTTGTAAAAGTACTTGTACCTTGCATTAGGACGTCTCACATTTCGTTATTTGGTATTTAGACTCAAAGTGCTTGTAGAAGACTGTAAAGGTCTATGTCGTATCGCGTTGGTATATTTGGTGTTTGAACTCTCAAGGCTTGCAAAAAGGTTGAGAGGGCCGTCACATACTAGTTGTTCGTGAAATACGTCGAGGGCTTGACTGGAAATGAACCAACAGAATCATTTTAGTTTCCAGGAAATGTAAGCATCTGTGTACATCGGTAGTTTCTATTCATTCAATTGCAAGACGCGCGTATATGTCCAAAAGTATTTTATATTAGTCGTTAAGAAATAAGTTTGATTAGATATGAGCAATACAAACGTAGTAATTTCGTGAAGCTGGGCACACCACAGGAAACCCCGTAATAATGACTGTGCATTATGCAGCATTCCATTTTCCATTGAATTTTATGTTGAGTATGAATTACTCTAAGTGTGCAAAAATGCTGATGCATCCTAAATCAGTATCTCTACATTATTTAAGCGCACGCCTCGCAGAGAAGGAGTAAAGTTAACTAGGAGTAAGGTTAAGATGAGCATTAGAACTAGAGTTATGTGAATCATGAGTTAGAGCTCGTTGGTTCAATGGCAGGGACGCGAATCACCTAGCCGAGCCATTATTACAGTAAAGTTGGTATGAAGATAAAAGTTAATAGCTATTAAAATGTCTACTCTCTCTACTACGATTCTAAAGACCACTCGTGCATCAAGGAATTCTAACCAAGTATAAAGTTGCCCACCGAAGATTACATTCGAGAATTCTACGACGATTATGATGATGATGTTCCAAGCGTCATTTCATCTCCCTTCATCTATCTCTCATCTCTCTTTTCTCCCTAAATTTCACAGTAATAAAGCAAACACCGAGCGCGATGCTAAGCGAAAGGAAACCAAGTATCTATCTTATCTGGAATATTTTGCTAAAACATACCGTAAAGTAATTATAAATGTATCAACCTGCTCCCTTGGTATTTTTGGTCAAGTTTCCTAGTCCTTTTATTTTAAATATGCAAAGAGCAAGGCATTGACAAGCCCATCCTCAACTACGTAGTACATAAAATGCTCAAAGCTCCGTATCTAGTTTTGTATGCTCAAAGTGGCGACCATAAGTGGCCAGCAGAGGTAAACAAGCAGCCCTTGGAAATTCTTTTTTGTGCATACAGGCTTTTCAGGGTCAAAGAGCTCTAAAAATCGAGGTACCGCCAAAAACTGAAATCTAGTGGATACTTCCTCCAGCATGTGACCCAAAATGTCAAAAAAGACCAATTTAAATTGTCTCCTTTGTTTGTCTTCGAAAGGTGTTCTTTTACGACGAGACTCGCCGATGCTGGCTGAAGATTTCTGCCAAAAATTATCGAATTTTTCGTCAATACTAAAGGATACAATGATACCTTTGACATTCTCTACTTTCACATTGCAATATGAAATGTCACACCTTTTTGTCTGCAAAATGTTAAAAAGCAACTCAGTATAAGGAAAAATGTTCTGAAGCACTTCAAGAAGGAACATGAATTCCGTATTCAGCAGTTCAGAGACGTAACCACCTGCAGTATCTACTGTATCACCGTCCCATGATTGTGGGGAATGAAGAATATAATTGAAGAAGGCAATGAGATGAGAGAAAATATTGTAAACTGTACCAAACAAGCGAGCCTTAGAATTAGCTTAGATCCAATCATATACTCCTCAAGTTTTGAAATAGCAATGGAAACAATTGACTTGGTATTTCTGTCTGGCCCACATTCTATAAACTCCACAAATCGTTCGCATACTTTCAAGTTTGCAATGTAACGAAAGACTAAAGAGAGCTGTTCACGTTTTGATATATTGGGGCTTTCATCGAGTGCTATTGCAACAAAATTTGTGACTGCGAGCTCATCTAGAATTTCAAACTTCATTTGATTTTACGCATCTAGAGATACGTAAAATCAAAGTTACCATTGTAAACTCTTAGATGCTTGGACTTCCTTAATGCAAAATGCTTCTTATGGTTTCTCTCCTGTGAACCCTACAAATCCCATCACATAGTTGCTAAGTCTATTGCATTTTGCTGAAGACTCCAGCATTTCAAGTGTTTCTCCAGCCAAGCTCCAGCAACAGCAAATCTGGAGAAATCTCCAGCATTTTATGGCACCATAATCAAACTGTAAATTGACATTGAACAGTGCTTTAGCTGATGCAAATCTTTGGTCCTGGTAAAATTTCTTGCTAGATCAGGCAGGACTGTCAAGAGTTACAATGTATTTGTCTCCAAATTCCACTAGCTCTTTGTAAGCTATGTTGTAGATGAAACCACTAAACTGACATTGAATGCTGGAACTGCTATCTCTACTGATCACATTAACAGTCCACAGTGTGATCCAGGTTTGCATGTTGCAAAGGAGGCCCCTATTTACCTTCCAACTCAAGGATGTAGAGGTAGCATGACTCCCTTCACACACTACATTTGTTCTAATGATTTTCCCACTAATGATTCACATTGACCTGTTGTACAATAAAACTAAAAAATTCTCAAGAACTCCTAAGAAGATTAAGGGACTCTTCAAAATATTGTAGTAATTTTCAAGTCATTTGAGAATTGTTCCATATAAGGCCTGGTTTCCATATAATCGTTCTGTCGTAAGGATCGTCTCTGTCGTCTGATCGCAGCCTGAGACGATTTAAACGATCCTTACGATTATTGGTTTCCATATGATCGTTAATGTGAATAGAAATAATATAAAGTAGAAAGTAAACATGAGAGGGTGGTCCCTTCAGCGCATGTTAGTGGGAGCCAGGCTTCTACTGTAGTTAGTATCAATGTGAAAATAAAAAGTGCAATGATTAACAAGGAAATAAAAAGGATAAGAACAATTCATCAACCTGCGATCAGTATTTCATGGATTAAATGACAGGCCTCCCAAGCATCCAAAATGGGTTGCTATCGCGCCAGAAGAAGTGTAGTAGCATGAAAGGCTAGCAGATGTCACTATCAACAATGAAAATAATTCCAATCTTGTACGACTCCATGACCTGTGAGTAGAGGAGAACAACGATATTCCGTTATTTCCGGTCGTCTCTGTCGTAAGGATAGAATTCAAGTTCTATTGGGACGATCGTGTCGTCTCTGTCGCAAGAGTCGTCTGAATCGCTTCAAATTGCGTTTCCATATGATCATCCCGATCGTTTGCGTGGGCGGTAACGATCCTTACGACTGAGACGATTATATGGAAACCAGGCTTAAGAGTGTCAATTTATTAGTTCAATAAACATGAATTCTAAGGAAATGGAAGATATTTGCCAAGTGAGACCTTTTCAGCAAATCAGAGTGCAGAGAAACATGTTCAAAATATGAGAATGAAATAAAGATTGAGTTCAAAATGTGGTATAATTTACATGACTTGCGCTGCAATTGGAGCAATTAATCTGCATTGCCTAAGTTCACTCTAAAAAACATTTGAGTAGGCAGATCATCACTTGTACAAAGAAAAAGGAATAGGAATACAACATGTATTCTTACCAAAACATTGATAGATGTAGGCCTTAATTGAGAAGCCTTCCAGGGCAAATGCAAGCAAGAGAAACGAAAAGCTAGGCCAGAACTTACCAGTTCATGCAAAATTCAAAGAACTATGCCAATCATCATGGTCTATGATGTAGTCATAATACTGTACTAAGTATAAGGCAGAAGCCAAAACCAAATACATCCATTCACAATTATGCTTTTGGTTTAAGCTTATTTATAAGGCGTATTAATGTGGGTGATTACAGGATTTTCAAAAAAAATGTGGTTCGACTTATCGAGTTATTCGACTTAACCGGAGTTAAACTTATCCAGGGTATTTTCTGTACCTAAAGCATACCAAAACCAAGGGAAATGAGAAAATGTTCGAGATCGCAGTTCAACTTAACCGGTAGTCGACTTATCGAGGCTCAACTCTATTTCGAAATTGTGGGTCCAACTATCAATAAAATGATGTAGTAACAACGCTTTTGTTAAAAAGGAATCTTGCTTAGCTGTATTCTTTGAAAATGTGCTGCATTTTCTTTTTAATTAGCTTTGGGTTCTTCTATTTAGCAAGAATGTTTTTAATACATCATCTAATTAATAAATAGTCCAAAAATATGGAAAAGGGTGTTGCTTATTTGCTTTTTTGTTTATTTTTGGTATGAAATCAGCATTAACAGCTTACCTGCTTTATATGAAAGTTTGGGTTACCTGTGGGTAGGAGGTTACATCTAGGTTCTGGAGCTGATGGTATTCCTGACCATTTTTAGAGAAAGGTTTGCTTGTAATTATTGAGTCACTTTTTGACATAGTTAATCTTTCGATTGCAACTGGTGTATTCTCAGATAGCTGGAAAACTGCTAGAGTTGCCCCCATTTTCAAAAGTGGTCAAACTAACGATCGATCCAATTTTAGACCGATTTCAGTACTTCTGTTTGTTTCCAGGGCTTTTGACAGCCAATTTACAATCAACTTTATGACTACCTTGACGGAAATACACCTCTTTTCTCCAAGCAGTCTGTAGTTACTTGCTTGCTTAAATGTACAAGTGACTGGTATCTTAACATGGATAAGGGTCAGTATGCAGCAATGATATTCGTTGATCTCGAAAAAGCCTTTGGCACCATAGGCCATGAAATTCTACTTAAAAACTGAAGAAGTATTGTGTCATCGGTACTGAGAATGCACGGTTTACATCTTATCTATGGAACAGAATGCAGTTTTGTAGAGTGAATGGAGTGTCCTCGGGGCTTGATGATATCAGTTGTGGGATTCCACAGAGCTCTTGTCTTGGACCTTTACTGTTTTTGATTTACATTAATGATCTTCCATTTCCTCTGCAAAGCAGTGAAGTCATCATGTATATTGACGATACCACTTCATCACAGTCTTCCAAAAACATCGTTGATCTCAGTGAAAACCTTAATAGGGACTTGTGCAATCTGAAGCATTGGCTTCCAGGAAATAAGCTTTCTCTAAATTTGATCAAGACTCAAGCAATGGCGTTAGGATCTCAAGACGATCTTAGACAAAAAGGTAAATATTTGGGAGTTCCACTTGATCGAAATCTTGTTTAGGAGGAGCATGTTAGATTTGTATGTGCTAAAGTATCTGGTGCTTCAGGGTTTTTAAAGTATGCTAAGAAATTGCTACCCATGGACACTCTTAGCCATATCTATAGAGGTATCGTTGAGCCATATTTTCGTTACTGTAGCTCTGTGTGGGGGAGCTTTGGAAAAACCAGGTTTCTTGCACTGCAAAGTTACAAAATCGTGCTGCCAGAGCAGTGACAAACAGTAGTTATGAAGCACCTGCCGATGCCCTAATTTATAAGAAAACTGGCCAACTATCGCCGAAATTATTAAACGAGAGGCAGCGACCATGGCTTACAAATCCTTAAATCGTCTGGCTCGGACGGACGTATCTCTCAAATATATTTTCAAGAAACTCTATTCCAGACACTGTCTACTTGAGGAACTCTGAGACTGACTTGCAAGTGCCTCTACATGTTATTTTAATATGAAAACCATAATTTTGCCTGAGCCTCAACTTTCCTAACTATTCCCGAAATTGAGCCCGAGATTTTCTTAAATTTTTTTAAACATTTCCTAAAATAAACTGGCCAAAATGGGTTACAATTTAGTTATTAATATTGTATACTTGAATTTGAATTCCATCTATAACATTTTGAATGCAATAATGAGGAAATAGTGATTTTTGGCATCTAAAAACACTAAGTTTTGGAAATTGAGCCTCGTGATTTTCTTCAGATGTTCTCAAAATTTTGGCCATTTGAGCCTGATTTTCTTATAAAATTTTTTCTTATAAAAAAAACGTGTATTCAAAGCTGCTAATGGGCAGAACTCGTTTGCATATAGTAGGGCTCACCTATGGAACATCTTTGAATCTGAGGTTAAAGAAGCACCCTCTGTACTGGCACGATTTCTTCCTCGATTCCCCACTTGTNTTTTTCCCGCTTGTTTTTCCCCATTTACAAAACCTCCCGCTGGGACTGCTTTAGTAACTGAGGATGGGACATGGTGTCTCGAAACGTATTAATATCGTTTATATCAATATCTTTTATGTCTATTGGCTAAGTCTATACCGTGTATGTCTATTGGCTGAGTCCTAATTTTGGTAATTAATGGAATGTCGAAATAAATAAAAAGAAAAAGATTTTTTCGTCGTGGCTCTTCTCTTGAAACTCATATTTCAGCTGCGATTGCCAAGAAATGTTTCAATGACATTGACTCTGCAAAAGTGTTCCCAGTTAGATAACTAGAAATGAAAGCCATAATAGTTCACATTGATGTGTACCGCAATAATTGAGTTCTTGGCAAAGGATATCGTGATTGACAGTATCAAATCCTTTTTTAGATCAATTAATGCTAAAACCACTAGTTTCCCTAGGTCTATTGACTGCGTTGTAGCCACATTCAGGAAATATTTGTTAGCTCTGAACAATTTATCAAAACCCTTTGAGGTCCTGATTGAATGACCTGATTAACTGATGCCTACTATGATTTTGACAACTTAGGCTATTATCACCTGTTTGGTTGTTGGAAGATCATTAATATAAAGTAGAAATAGTAAGGGTCCAAGAAGTGAGTCTTGGGATACTTAAAGCTAATTTTGAGCCTTGGAATCTACTCCATTAACTCTTGTAGCTTGGGAGCGGTTAGAAAGGTAGGACTTGAACCAAACTAGCTCTGAAGGTTTTAATGCCATAATGAACAAGCCTTTGAGTAAGGATATCGTGATCGACTTTATCAAAAGCTTTTCAAGTCTACGAATAAAGCTCCCACATATTTTCCTACATCTTAGCTGCTGTACCAATCGTCAGTGCATTTCAAAGTCAGTGGCCTGTAGAGTGAAATGTTCTGAATCCAGATTGACTTGGGGCTGAGAGATCATTTATATGTAAATTCTGAAATAGTTGGTTATACATTAATCTTTCAAAGAGCTTTGAATCGACTGTATGACTGATTTTAACCTACAATTTCATTTGCACTTTTATCTCCGGTTTTGAAANAATAGAAAGAGCTGGAGAAGTTCTCAAAGAGCAGGGAACTCCCTTTTCTCCATGGACTTGTTGAACATGCAAGTTAACGATTTAATCGTTAAGGCAAGGCAAGATTGAGGAGGTAATTAATGAGGAGATTTCCACAACCTTGGATGCATTTGCTTTACCTATAGAATCCCTGATATGTTTTTCAATAATCTTTGTAACTTTCGTGAATTTATTACCTTCATTTATTATATTTATCATGCTGTCATCAAGTAAGATGGGGTTCAAGAATTAGTCAATGTTGTCAACTAATTCCTGGTCAATTTTCCGAAAGTAATCAACCATGACATTTGAGATTTTCCTTTTTTGTGGACTTGAATATTTCCTTCAGTACGGGGTGTGATGTTTCTTGACTTGCAGCGTTCACTGAAAGGTGCACAGTTTCCTTCCAAGATTCTTTCATATTACTTTTACACTCAATAATCTTGTGCGTAAAAATGCTGTTTTTAGCGTGATATAAACGTTGCTTACCCAATTAAGAATGGTTTTGCAGCTGCGCATCATGGTTGGAGGGTTGTGCCCAACAGCAGCTTTTTCAGCCTATCTCTTGATATCATAAAGGACTTAACGTCACTCGTAATCCGTGGAGAATTGTTATCAGAAACCCTGACATCTCTGTGAGAAGCATGCGTTTCTATTATGGTTGAAGATTAGGATGACCATTCTCTAATCAGAAGTATCAGTAGTCCTTGGTCTCAAAAGTCCTATGGCCCCAAAGTCCGGGAGACTTCGTGAGGTCAGAACAACAGTAATTTTCTAGGCTGATACCCGACATTCTGCTCAATTGGTTAGCGAGGATCTCTTTTATCTCATTTCCCACAAGGCTTCTGAATTCTCACGGTGTTCGTGTCTTTGTCTGCATTCCTGTATGGATGAAATACAGCAAGTGCAGTTAAGAAAAGTACAGCATCTTCACACTACATTATCCTTCCTCAGAGGTTCATTACAGAGCTTCGCTACTGTTCTGAAATTATTGAAGGTTGAGAATGTGGAAAATGCTGTGGTTGCTGCGTTTATTTGTTGTTGTTCAAAGAAGCCTGACATACTTCTACAGAATCAACAGAGTATGAAATTGGCTTTAAAGCAGATAACTCAGGTAATTGTAGTTCGCTGGATGTCTGGATGTAAGTATCTTGATCTACGACTTGGAATTGGGACGAGGAGTACTGTAAACAGCTGCATTTGTGCACTCCTATAATATCTCGTACTTTACTAACGAACTCTCTCTTTTTAAGTATTGAATCTCTTCAGGTAAGCCTTCATCTCATCTATACTAGAAGCTTTGTTTATGTTTAGCAGTGAAACAAGGAAGTGAAATTGTTGTGTGATTTTCCATCTCTTGTATCGTGTATCTGCATTATATTACTGTCTCACACTGAAGTGACAAGAACATGAGATGACTGTAATAGAAGATACAATCAGAATTTACAAATATTAAAGTGGTGTATTTAGCATGCAAAATTTCAATCGCATTCAACTGCGCTTTGCTATGTTTTCTCTTATTCCATACAGCTTCACGGTAAATTCGTACAAGTGTTTTGCTTTGGTTGTTTTGCGTTTTGCTATGCTTCCAATCGAAGTGTTTTGGTATGCTATAGATGTTTCAAGCGTCACAATATAACATCACGGCTTTCACGTCACTTCACTTCGTTTTAGTTCGTATAAAATTTTTTAATTTGGGTAGCCCTGTCAGTCTAAGAGATTTGATTTTCAGCAGGGGGCATAATAAGAACTTTGCAATTTGCTAAACACATTACAATAGCTAAAAACAATAGAATCTTATTCATTTCACACCTACCTCACACACCTAGTGTCCATTCTACGTGACATTAACGTGAGTACCTTGCTTTAATGTTTTGCAACTTTGCTCATATTGCGCTTCAGTGCAAATGTATGAACTAGATTGCTGCATAAGTTAGACTATCTCATGCTGTGTGGTATTTTTTAGGGCCTAGTGTCATGGAGGTCTGTACTTCTCAAAAGCAAAATTATATATGTCAAGCTTTAGCAGTTTTTTCGCACCATACTTGTACACCAGTGCTTCCACTTTGACAAATAAAATTTCCTTCCAGCTTTGACATTATTTCCTTAAATTTCCTTCCCAAAATTTCGAAATTTCCTTCCAATTTCCTTCCACCGTGGGCCAACAAAGTTATCCTAACATTAGTTAAAATGGCCCTAAAATTACGCGTAAACAGCTCGCAGTGTTTCGTGCATATCGTAAAATAGTTCTATTTCCTTCTAAATTCTATTTCCTTCTGATTTCCTTCTGAAGGTTGAAATTTCCTTAAAAAAGGAAATTTCCTTCCAAGTGGAAGCACTGTTGTACACTGAGTCAACTCTCCATTCGATTTATCTATAATAGTAAGAGGAGTGCTGTCTCAGTGTTGTAAAAGTATATGTATATTTGGATAGCTATGTTACCACTGAACCATATCTAAACATGCTATTTGATACGCGTGGCCAGTTAAATATAACTAGACAATACACCTTGAAATCAATTGTACTGTCTATCCATTACAGTAAACTGGAAAGAGGCTATCATGGGCTTGACGCTACTTTGGACAACACATGTGTTGAGAATTCTTATGGTAATATTTGCTGCTCACTTTATACCTTGGGCTAAAGGTATCAGTGGTTGTCAACCATCACACTCAATAATAGTAAAATGTGTGAAGAAAGATCTGACAGCAATACCAAGCTGGATACCATTAAATGTGGTCAGTCTTGATCTGTCTGGAAATCCATTGCGAAAAATGCGAGAGGATTTCTTTACCCGATTTACTAACTTGAAGGTGTTACGTTTAGGCTATTGTGGAATCAACCAAAGGTTGGAATTACCAAGACGTTTAACAGCGATCGAATTAGAATACAATTCCATCTCTATGGATAATGTTGCAGCAATGTTTAGAAGAAAGTCAGAGTCTCAAATTGAGCGAATTAACATAAATGGAAACAACTTAATGCTGGATGGAAACATCTCTATTTTTCCAAGATCAGTCAAAAGGCTGTATCTAAATGGTAACATTTTGTCAAAAATTGAATCGAATGATTTTGAAGGCCTTGCGAATCTCACACATCTTGATATATCAAATACTGGTCTTCGTCGTATAGCCAAAGGAGCTTTCAAACATTTAAAACAACTCACATACATTCGGTTGAATGACAACAATATTACAGAACTACCCAAAAAAATTTTTGAGCTTAACCCTGAGATCCATACCATTGATATTGGAAACAACAAATTGAAGATATTACCTGATCTCAGAGGAATAAGACAACTAACACGACTGCGCCTTATAAAAAATAAAATAAAGATGGTAGAGGGCCATACGATAGGGGTACGTAGCATATTCCATATCGATTTAGAGTCAAATGAGATCGAATATTTTAATCTCACTGGTGTAAAGTACCATATATTGGACCTGACAAATAATCGCATATCACACATCAACAAAGGATCACTTGGAGACAATCCACAAATACATGCATTGCTCCTTCAGAGAAATAAATTGAATTGGAAGAAGGTGTTCAACGTATAAATGACCTTCATCTTCAACTAAATCGTTTGGAGTGGATTGAGAAAGGAATATTTCATGGTATGAAAATTCACAGGTTGCTGCTTTTCAAGAACAAGTTGATACACATGAATGGCGTACTGGAAGGAATGAGCCGGTTGCCAAAACTGCTGTTGCTATTTGGAAACCCAAATATCACTTTCTTGAGAG
>OLMO02000262.1:5714501-5726552 GCA_900291935.2 Cassiopea xamachana | reverse complement strand
CTTGGAGGAGAATGAAAATCAATATTATGTTGATTGGGAAGGATATAATGCACCTTTAATCAATAGCAATAATGTAAATCCTGAGACGAATTCAGTTGCTGCATTTGCACTCAAGATGACGTATGGTAACTACAAGACATCCTGTTGGTATTGGGAGTTCATAGAAATGGTTAGAAAGTTGGTCATGGTTGCTGCAAGCAGTTTTCTACTTGAGAATTTGAAAATTGGTCTCTATAGTAACATATTACTGAGCATTTTCTTCGTGGTTTTGCATGCTAGAAAATGGCCAATGAAAGATTCATTTGATAATTACATGCAGCTGTTGGCATTGGTATCTGTTACTGTAAATCTGTGCTACAGTGTGACAAAAGCAAGCAGTATTGGCGATTCAGAAATTATGGATAAGAAAGAGGATGATTTTGGACTGGGCTTAATGCTTGTATGTTTAAATTCTTTACTGGTAATACTGATTGTTGGTCGATTTCTTAAAGAAGTTGCGCTAAAGATGGCTCAAAAGTTGAGTGGTGGTTGTTGCTCATTTTGTTGTACGTTGCAATGTTGTATTTTGCAGCACAGAATTAATGAAAGTCGAGACCTATCTTTATAATCAATGACGTTGTATGTTCTTCCTTTGATGAGCCCGACGAAGGTACACTTTAATTTGAAGTTTTAAACGTTTGTATACTGTTCAGTATTCACTAGACATCGGCGATATTGTAGTCTTTTGATGGTGTCCAACAATCATTTACTTTGGCAGTAAGTAGAACGGTATGATGTTTTTTCGTGGTAGGTAACATCTATACGTTGATGGCTGTTTGTTGATCCTGCATTGTTTAACAGCTCTGTTCTTTCTACTTAATTTGTGTATTAAAGCGAGCCGTTTAGCTGTTTTATATCAAGTATTCCATAGTTCTTTATAGTCCTATCACAATTTTTATTGCACGTTCTTGTACTCAAGTCTGTAACCAGGGAAGAATAGAGGGTGTTTAAAGATCTATTTTTATGTATTCAAACTTCGATGAAAGTAGGCTGGCTATTCATGCTTCCTTCACAGCTGGTGCTGAAAGTATCTCTTATTCTATTTCGCAGAAGGGTATTTTCTGGCATTCAAGAGATCCTACGCAATGGTTTTGAGGACAAGAAATATAGCTTTTGTTCCCTTTGCTCTCTTGCCCATCGACGCCATGCAAAAAGCCTCATTGCTATTCCTGCTTTCAATCTGCATCCCCTTCACCACCTGCTTTTGATTTATTATGGATAAATTAAGATTCAGATTAATACATATCTGGGTCTAGGTGTGTCCAATATCCTTTATCAAGTTTAATAAGTGTATTGAAAATGCCTGCCCCCAACTTTCCCCTCCCACCACCTGATCCATTCTTAGTGCTCTTTCTCAACCACACCTTTCTCATATTAACTGTGATTCCATTACAAAATCACGTTTGATGCTTACTCTCTCTCAATCAAACGTGGTATTATATTCAATGCCCAATTGTTGATTTTGAGAAAAATAAATGCAATCTTTCTGAGTTCAAGGAAGAAAAGATGCTCTCTCATATTACTAATAATATTTGTAGTAAAAGAAGGTTGATTCATCAGCTACTTATTTCATGCAATTTAGGCCTTTCGTTGTATGCAAAAGTTTAAAAGCATAAAATTTCCTTTCGAATTATATGCAAGTTATTGGGTTTTGACAAAACAATCTTCCAAAACAAACGATGCTGATTTCGGCAGTCACGTGACTCTCTGGGCGTGTCTCCCTTAACAATTTTTAGGTAGAGCCGATAATTAGCCTCTGCGAAAAGATGTTCACTTTTGTCCCGATTTGTGCAATAGTTAAGCTAATAGCCCTAAGAAAATCTCTGCTACGTAACGGTACTATGTAAGCGCCCTCTCCCCTTTGGGTTTTCCGTAACGTTTCGAAACAATTCAATGCCCCCTCCTCCCCCCTAGAGGCATTACGTAACGGTGAATGATTCTTAACACTACCTTCAGATACCTGATTAATTGAGTTACGCCCTATTCCACTTTTGTTTTTCTTCTATTTTAAAAGTTTGCATTTTGTTGCAGAAGCCACAAGCCTTTTACCATTAGAAAGCAATCCTAGTACTAAAAAAATGATGATTTTTTCAGTCTACCAAATATTTCAAAAATATTGTAGAATTAACCGAATGATATGGAAATATTGCAAAATTTACTGAATGGTGCGAAAGTACTCGGAAGGATGTAGCACTCTAAGACTTCCTCGTTTAAGCCGTCTGTGTATAAGACTAAGGTATACCAAATATACTATTTATGTATTGCATAATCGCAGACCGTTTATCCTTACTCACTTCTTCTCCTTGAATGTTAGCAAGAAATGCTTCAATTTTGTATACGATGTGTACATGTAATTATGTTTCATTATAGCTGACGTTTTAGTGCCGCTTTGTATGATAAATGATAATGGGTGATAAAACATCGAGTTCCTTTGTTACCTTCTGACTTCGAATGGCACATGCGCAGGCGCTGATCTAGGGTGTTTGCAACTGTTGCTTGAGCACCAGTTAGATTTTCTTATTTTACAGTTTTTCATATTACCCAGAGAAAAGAGTTTTATCATTGCAATTAAACAACTGAGTTATACAAAATTATCTGCTGTTTCCCTTTGTATCCGAAGGAAACGCAGTTCCGCATTCCTAATGCATTTGCTTCACTGTTTAACGGGTAGGAATGAAACGTAGATATAGTAGGACTAGAATCATAGAGATAATAGGACTAGAGAGCTCGCTATGTCACGTGATCGGGGTCCACTATGTAAAGTCAAAATGGTAGCGTAGTCAGGCAAAAGACCACACGGAAACTACGTTCGCATTGCAAAAGTTTAACAGACGTTTGAAATATAATTAATGGGAATGTATACTGGAAATAGATAATTATTTCCGTAATATCAACCTCTTACGCTGCGTACAATTATATACATAGATAGCCGAAAACACCAGGAACAGCTGAAATCCATATTTTTGTCTCATTGCACCAGTTAGTGCCTAACTCATATAAGGTTGAAAAAAATCAAAGTAGAGGGGGAATAAGTTGATAGAGCTTTTTTTTTCGGTTATATTGAGGATTACTAAGTGATTATTTGATGACAAAGGCATGTACATACAAGGCCAATGCAAGGATTTTGGTGAGTTGTTTTCTGTTGTAACAACCCTCCCCTAAGGAACACCTGGAATTTTCTTGCATATTCAGAACGTATAGAAGGAGGGCTATCATATGGTATATAATTTCTATATATTTAGAGAGTATCAAATTCCTTATATCTGCCTGGATCAAGTTAGCAAGGAATTTTTTTGAGGATATGGCAATTTTTAATGGCTATCCAGTGATATGCAAATGGGAGGGTATGATGCCCCCAAAATGTAAGAAATGTACCTAGGCACATGTCTGTGGCAATGTACTACAAAACTTTATGCTATTCAGAGAAAGGATATCCTAACTTTAGGATACAAGTTCAAGACATTATGCTAGGAGGCCACTTCACAAAGTGAAAGTGGCTGCCCAAACTTTTTATTTCTCATTAGCCACAGCAAATCAATTGTCTTGGGTGCTGAAGTAACAGTTCATTGAAAGTAAGCCAATAACTGAACTTATCATGATATTCAACAATTTATACAATGTATTCTACTAAAATAGCAAATTTTGGAAAGCCATGAAAGCACTTTTGAGACCATAGAATCTTTCAAGCAAAAGATTTGTTAATAACTATACATAATATATTTAAAACATCATTATATATATACATATATATGTAAATATAAATATATATATAATTTATAAATATTGTTGGAAAGAAAATTATTGATGGTCTCAGAAAAGTATTTTCTATTGGCTTTGGTGCATCAGAACATTCCATGTGTGCTGTCACACAAAGGTTTTTGTCCAGAAGTAAGTCTGCTTTTGAGAATGCTTTTACATACACATTTCTTGAAGGTCTCTGGAAATGGCTTACAGCAAGATTTAAAGAGATAATATTTATAATACTACTCCCAATCCTTGGCAGCTTAAGTGCATTTTTAGACCATTGTCCCAGAATAAGAGCATAGAGGTACTAAAACAATGCAAACTGAATTATGGAGAATATCCATTCTCCTCAGAATTCTTCATTTTGTGTTAATGATAACTTGAAGGCTATTTTGGATTCAAATGCCATCTTGAAGAGTGATGATCTGTTGTGCACAAATGGCTTGATCTCACATTCATAAAAAGAAACCTAAATATTCATAATCTGTTGCATCACTCTATCAACCAGTTGATAAACATCACATCATTTAAGCTTCTACATTATTATTCCAATTCTAGTGAAAGCTCTCTTTGAAACAAGGAATCTTCATTCTTTTACTGCCACAACGCCCCATTGAAAGCCATATTCTTGTTTCAAGTCTATGAGATGGCCATGTAACAGTATTGATAGAGTGTGTTGCAGAATTGTATTAACAATCATTTCTCACAGGCTCGGCAGAATTTACACTGACCACGTTATAAGACAAAGTACACCTTCTAAGAGACAGATATTGTATTGTATAATATGCAATATTGACAGAAGATGTCTTTACGTTTTTTATTATTTCTATCGCACATAGACCGATAAATAAAACAGACACTTTAAGCTCTTGCAGGCCTTAAACTCATTCCTGAAACGGCATAGGTAGCTACTACTTTGAAAAGCTCTTTAATTTGAAATGTATTTGCTACTAAATGAATCTTAGCCATACTCTTTAACCTTCATTACTGTTTGTATTAAGTATAGAGCGTAAATACCTTTAGCATTTGAGGAAACTTAGTAGGGTATCCACAGCAACGCAGCAACAATGTTCGATATTTGAGCTACCACGGTTGAGTCCACGGCTGATAAACGCAAAAGTTTCTCCAAAAAAGCATGGAAAACTCTTAGTCTCTCTCCAAAGCCATAATGTATTATGATATCCGTGAAATAAGCAGCGGAAACATGATTTATTTCCTTTTTGCGTCTAGTGTACACTAACTTTCTGCCTTACTAGGGCGCCATTATGGATTTGCATGCTGGGCCCCTGTTTTGTATACAATGGGATTAGTCAGTCAGCGCTCTAGTTCTATTAACTCTATGACTAGAATGCTGAGGCTGCCACGTGACATAGCAATTCTATGGAGATCTAAAATGGTAGCTTATAAAGGCAAAAAAACTAAAGCGCGAGTATAACACTTCAGTTAACTACTGTGAAGTCTGCCAGAGTCTATGGCATTTTTGGCACTGATAAAGTAGATCATGTTTAGTGATAAAGGCAGAAGCCGTGAATGATATATTTTATAGAACTATTGATGGATAGAGAAGTTTACTCGTCTGTTTTACTGCAAAGATTCAAGGTAAGCCTATGAACCATATGGCTTCAGTCCAAAAATAATTTCCTTCAAACAAAACTAGATGAGCAGATATCGTTAGCGAAGTCTATGTTTCAATGATTTTTTGTAACTGATGCTTTGTTGTTTCAATTTTACCTTCGAAAGAAGCCAAATTACATTTTTCGGTTGCCAACTTTCTGTTCACTTTTCAACATTCCCTATTCAGTTCTTACCAAATAGATTTCAGTTTCTTAGCACTGATTATCAACCGTCGTCATTTGGCATCACATGTAATTCAAAATATATTAAAAGCAACAAAGAACGTTCTAGATCTTGATACTTGCAACGGAACTCCATTGATTCTTAAAGCATAGCAACCAGGGTGTAAGATTGAATTTTAACAAGGGGACTCAGATTAGAATTTTCAAGACAGAGACCTCTAGGATCCTCCAAAGGATCTAAAACTCATTCCTTCATATGCCACTCAACACCGAAGTTGTGCCAGGCAATAACAATACTTTGCATTGTGAAAAATTGTTGAAATGAGTCTGCAAATCTTGAGGAAAGTAGAAAAGTATATGAACAACTTTCAATGGCTATGTTAAAAGAGGGATGCAACCTTAAACCCTCCATAAATTTAACAAGGGGGCTTTGCCCCCAGAGTCCCAGGAGTTCACCCCTGACACTATCTAGTCTGTTAGAACTGAAGGCAAGCATATGCTTCTGACGCAGCCACCTTTATAAATGTCAGAGCTTGGAAATGCCAATAAGCCTGATTGAACAATAATTGCTGATCAAATGAATACAAGTAAAGAGACAGGATGGAAAGAATAAATTACTAAAGTCTATAGGTAAAGTTTATTATGGAAAGACCTTGATGATCTTGCCACAAATACACTAGTATGTGATCTGTAAAAGTACTACAACATGGTTTGGCCATAGAAAATACGTATTTCCAATGATTATACCTGTTTGCACAATATTGTCACTGTTGCAGCTTATAAAGCGTTTTAAAGCTGCACATAGTATAAAAACGTAAACTAACAGCTTAATGGGGAAAAATGCACTAAACTTCTAGAATCAGTGCAAAAGTACGCGCAAAACATGTTTTCTCAATGAATTTTGCTCATTTCCTCGAAAATTTTCTCCAACAATGTTGTATGCAGTATTGTTCATTGTAACTGGCCTAAATGGCCTTAGTATGCAAACACTGAAAAGACAAAAATGGACAGAGGTGTCAAGGTGAAGCAGTATTTATAATGCCAAAGCCAGCATGGAAACACGTTTAGAACAAGGTTTGGCCATAGAAAACACGTAGTTCCTATGATTATAACTGTTTGCACACTATTGTCACTTTTGTAGCTTATAAAGCATTTTAAAGCTGCATATAGTGTAAAAACGTAAACTAACGCTATTTTAATGGGGAAACATTGACTAAACTTCTAGGATCAGTGCAAAAGTACGCGTAAAACATGTATTGTCAATGATTTCACTCATTTCCTCCAAATCTCTCTTCAACAGTGTTGTAACGGTTTGCAGACGATTGTAGGCTAGCCAATTTCTCCAATACATGCTACACTATCGCAAATCTAGTGTGGATATTTAAATGAACTAACAACAACCTGGTAAGCAAAGGCAGTTTCTCAATGAAAAAGAAACTGATAGAAAAACTGCCAAGCTAGTTGCGAATAATTTTGAAAATATGATTAAACTATTTCACAGCTTACTTTCGAATTCCATTCTACTCGAAGAAATAATATCAGGGTAAAAAATATACTTAACATTTGAAGAACTCTGAAAAAATCTTTACTATATTTAAAAATAGCCTGTATCTCTAGATTGTATAAATACATGGGGTATCGATTAGCATTATTCAGTCTTGTCTTCTGCCTGAGAAAACATCCTTTTGATTACACGACAAATGAGGATGAACCAGTAAAATTGCAGTAGAAAAAACGAGAGGCATGTGAAAGTGCATTTATAGGGTATTTTGAGTGGGACCTGGGTGACGGGAATGTCTGCATAATACGAATACCTCAGAAACATAAATGGAACCGATAGTACTCTACAGAGGAGGAATGTCACTAAGAAAAGCAGACCATTCACTATGAACATCTTTCCATCTTTGATTCCAACCTGCGTTAAAAAGAATGAGAGTAAAAGTTCACGTTTTTATAAGAAACCTGTTTATAAACAATCTAGTACCCAAAAATTCAAGAAACTTTTAGAACTACAAGGAAAGAAATAGGAAACTCTAAATGAATATTACGTTAAAACCGTCACTTGGTTCAACTCAAAGCCGAACCACAAACGATGTGAACTTGACGTTGTTCTAGATATTAATTCTCACTGACGCATTTTGTTTCTTATAGCACCAATAGTTTGCTAAATCCATGTTTTGTCTGAGGACCCGTTTACACTATACCGGATAGCTATTGTCGCGCCGCGAGTTTCTATCGAATAGGGGGTACCATTTACACCATGCCAAAGCTATCCGGTAGGAGACGCTCCTCAAATGAGGGGGGAAAGTCACTTCGGTCTGTAAGTGATATGAAAGTCACGCCATAGTATTGTGGCACTATCCGGTAAAGTGTATACGATCGCTCTATCCGACAAAGATCATTCCATGACGCAACGCGACGATAGCAAATGGTATAGTGTAAATGGTGCCTAAGTTGTCACTACAAAATAGTTTTATTGTTGCAAAAATTAAGAAGCTTCTACTACTTGGCCTCGAATCAGGCTTCTAAAAGGCACCGTGTAAGGTCTAGCTTCTACAGCAGGCAAAATGTAATAGATGTCATAGCTAAGGTCGAATACATACCTGCATACAGGCATATCTTTCAATTTATAATTCAATTCAATTGACAATTACATCCAATTAGACAATAATTATATATGTTTGTCTAAGGAGGGGCTCTCTAGTAGCTAAACTAATTGAGAGAGAGCCCCCCATTTAGCACTCAAATGAAGAAAAATATATGTTACATTTAAATAAAAAGAACACAAAGGTATAAAGATAATACAGTAATTTTTTTAAAAACTTTCATTTCAACAATATATCAACTAATTACAATTATATATCTCACTATATAAGGCAATGTACAATTGGCTGTCACAGTGGTACAAAAATAAAAAAATTCTAATAATAATAATAATAATAATAATAAAAAAGAGACCAGAGAATCTCTAAAGAACAGATAAGCAATACTGGGGGGACTGGAATATTGATTAAAATGAGTTACAGGTGTCTCTAATACAAATAGAATAGCTATAAATTAGAAATTCCTTCAGTTTTGATTTAAATTAGTTAAAAATTGTAGACATTTCCATAAAAAGAGGAATACCATTCCAAAGCTTAGCACCATAATATTCCATTGATCTAAAGTACATTTATTTTTGGTTTTGATCTAGATTCTTTGGATTTTATCAAGGACGCCGGACAGGGGGGCAGAGGCAAGGCATATTTAATATGTGTACTGGTGGGGCATTTGCCCCACTAGGCCTTTCTATCAGTCCCAACACAAAGGAAAAATTGCTCACCAGTTTTTGTACCCAGTTGAGAATTTTGAATTTCATGACTATTACGCAAGAACTAGAAATAAACGTGACACACAAAGCAAAGATTAATTCTTCACATCACGTCTCTGAAAAAAATTCAGAATTTTGTTGCTAAACATTGAAATTTCCCATCAGTAATAAAACAGTACAAGGGAACTTTTTCTAAAATCTGCTCCTTATATCTGATTATAGGGAAAGCGAGGTGATTTGAATTGGATTTTTATATCTGTTGCAAAATAGCGGAAACTAAGAAGGCAGAAGCACACTACTTAACGCAAAAAGCTCAAGACACTCTTCTGTAATTGCTGTGATCGTGAGAAACATAACCTCTAAAATGTCCAAAGAAGTGCCTCGGAAGCCTTCCATTTCACGGCTAGATTTACTCGCATATGGTGGTAGGTGCCCCTTTGCTCCTGTTGGCTCCCCCTTGCCTGATGTCGTTGGTAAAAGTCCTCAAAAATGATAGTAGTGATAGCAGTATTAAATATGCACCACTCAAAAAACTCACCACTCTTTATCTGCTGAATTTAACTACGTGTAAGTGACTAAGTGAATGGTTTTCAGATAACTGTTGAACGTTGCATTTATGTACGTATGTATCCATGCAATTCATTTACTGGATAAATGAACTGTATACAAGCACGGCAACACTTGGGGGGAGGGCTGACAAAAGTCGGATGCTGAGACAATTCAATAAAATAGTTATCACTAAAAACATTTGCCTTTAAACATCGTTGGGAGGCAAAAGGTCGGGGAGGTTGAAGCCCCAAGCTCCTCCCCCAGTGGTGCCATGATTGACATATGGATCAATCATGGTTTAAATCAAAGTCAAAGTCCTTCCCGCGCCCAATGGCGCATAGGGCGGCGCCTATCTCTGTTGCTATAGCCCTAGGCCACGCGTCTGCAAATGCAGTGAAGGCTACAGCGGGGGGCTGGTCCACTGGTAGCTCCGCGTGTTTAACTTCCCCACTCCTTTCTCATTTATCGAGCGCCAGAAGAGAAGGCAGCGAGTACCATTTTTAGTCTTTGGTATGACTCGGCCGGGGCTCGAACCTACGACCTTCCGATTGTGAGGCAGACGCTCTAACCACTGGGCCATCACACCGGTCATGGTTTAAATACTCATCAGTAAATTTCTGCCCGACAAACGTAAGCTTGACAAGCCACATAGGATACCATAGAAACTAGTCTATAAACTAGGAAATTCCCTAAAAAATAGATGAGTTAAGAAACTTACTTCTTTCAAAATGCCACGTATGTTGTAGAATGGAGTGCTTCCCTCTGCCAAGAAGAAACATGCCAGAAAAAAGTCTCCGAGTGTCCTTTTGTACACCTGATGATGAAGACATATCAACATGATAATGACTGAAATAGGCAGAGGAACAGAAAATCTAAAATGTTATAATCGATAGTAGAAATGCGTAATTTTTTATGCCACAACTAGATCTTCTTCGAGTGCGTGTCAAAAGACGTTGGCAGCAATGAGTTCTATTTTTGATACTTTTCAAAAAGTTCTATCATGTTGTCACATTTCGTCACTTTACAAGCTGATCTGTGAACAGCGTTCTTCTTCTCCAACGTGCTCTCTTTCCTACTATTTTGCCCTTAACTGCAAGGTATTCTCGTTTATCTTTCCTCATTATGTGCCCGAAAAAAGAAATTTGTCTTTCGACATGTCGGACATGATGTTACACTTTTTTAATAAGAAACCTAGCTCATTAAAAGTTATTTAACTTTTGGCCACATTTCAGTTGTACAAGTTTCTTAAAAGTTTCTTAATTTAGCGAACTAAATTACTGTAAAAGCGTACGCAGACGGTGAATGTAGCAGACTATTTGACCTAAAACAAACAAAATGCGGTCAGTACGAGTTAAATTCTAAAGCAATGTCATATTGATATTGTTTTGGCACAGCTTTGCGTTGAACCAGGCAACAATATCAATGTGCTATTTGTGTTAAATTCCTTAGCTCTTTCCTTGTAGTTCTAAAATTTCTTAAACTTTCGGCTGTCTAGTATTAGGTTGCCTATAACGTGGTTTCTAATAAAACAAATGTGTACTTTATTTTGCATTATGATTGATCCTTTACAAATGGAAATTCAGCTAGGCCACCCACAAATCTGTTTATCATTGTTCTATTCATCATTATTGTGAGTGTCCTTACGGTAAGAAACTCATCCTAAAAATATAATAAGCACTCTTCAGCACAGAGTAGCAGGGGGGCCCCCGATTGCAGATTTTTGAAAATTTCGCCACCCATTTCCATTTATTAAGCAACCCCTAAACTAACAATTTTATACAAAAATCCAACCCCCCCCCTATTTGACTAACTTAAAGATTTAAAAATTTTAGAAAGGATAACGCAAATCAATAATAACAAGTGAGGAAATCAAAAAATTATTTATCTTATATTTGCATAATGTTAACAACTAATTGCAATAATTTGAAATATTTGGGTCCCCATACTGTCTATTGAACATTGGCCCACCAAACTATTAAGAACCCCTCCAAATTTATGCATTTTTATAAAAAATACCAATCCTCTCCTTCTTATATCTCCCTTCTATTTGGTGCTAAAGAGTACCACTTCTATAAAAACCTAGTCAGTCTGCTTTTGTAGAAATCAGTTTCTTGTTTGCTGAGTTTCATTGTAGCCTATTGAGAAAAAAATTGCACTTTGCTGTTTTTCCATCTGGCACCCTGTCAGATGGAAAAACAGCAAGCTACTGTAAGCAACAGAAATAGCAAGGGAAGTTTGATCACATGAATGTTTTATCTCTATACTCAAATTGCAAAATTTCATGTTAGCTTATCAAAGATCATGTTGGAATGACGTGCCCCAAACTCAGGCGCCCTGGTCTATACGAAACGCTACTCTTTTGCTAACACTCCTTTGGCATATTGGCCAGCATATAGCAGCCAAATTTATAATGACATAGCCGAATGTGTTTTAGTTAGTTGATTAAGTTCGAGCTACGATACAGACGTGCTTTTTATGTGTCAATCTTCGAGAACCCAGCAATGGCTATAACACGTCACTTTCATGGAAATTCCGTACTAAAACTGTCTCTCAAATATGAGTACTGTAGTTCATAACAAAAGATTTAGAAGCTGGGTGGGGGTGTGGGGTGGC
>OLMO02000262.1:5690242-5710954 GCA_900291935.2 Cassiopea xamachana | reverse complement strand
TATATATATATATATATATATATATATATATATATATATATATATATATATATATATATATATATATATATAAGAAAGATGTGACGCAATTGATTGGATGCACGATGTGGGACTATAAAAGGCATAGCAGCCCACAAAAGGTGGAAGTGAAACGCTCGATGAAGTGTTCGTGAAACGTTCGTGGATTTAGATCTGGCAGTCTGCCTCGAGAAATAGTTTTAAGAGCATACCCTCTAAAACAGTGGTCTAAACAACTTGTTTGTGGCAGCGGATCCTGCAAGTTTGACAATTATACTGTTACCTGGGGGACAGAAGCTCACTTTACGGAGCAAAAATGGGTGTAAATTTGTGCGTATTTCGAAATTTGAATAAAAAAGTAGATGTCTGTAATCTGAATCCCGATACAAGCAGTACAAATAATCTTTGTGCAACCCAGTACTAAATGATCCNCATGAGGAGGTACTGACCAACGGCCCGGAGATGGCAGCCACTACTCCAAGACATCATAAAATATAACTTACAAGGCTTTTTCATCATCGACCTTTATATTTACTGTAGAGGAAATGTTTTTATTTATCCATATAACAAAATGATTTGACCACATTTCCAGGGATGCTGGAACGATTGTGGGCAAGAGGGACCAACAGGGGCAAAAGGGCACCAACTAACAAAGGCACATATTTGGAACACTGCCTAGCAGAGGCACCTCTTTGGGACATTTTCATTCAATTTTTAGCTGGAACTATACTTCACACAATTTTACAAATAGCTCTCTCTACAAATGAAATGCTCTCTCTACAAATGAAATGTTCCTTATTTATATAGCTTATTTGATCTCTGTTGTATAATATCAATGTCTGAAAAGGATTCTATTGCATTTCAAAACAGGTACTTTTGCTTCCTCTGCCCCCCAAATGAAAGGCAGGAGGGGCACTTGCTCCCCACTGCTTCTCCCTCTGGTGTCCCTGCACATTTCAATCTGCAATTCATTTATCCTGTTGGCCATTGCTAGCAGTAGCATCCTGGAAAAAATCTCATAGAGGAAACTTTCATGGTTGGCAAAAATGGAGCCCCCTCTTTGGTGTGCCACACAAGTGATGTTAAGGGGACACTTGCTCCAGCCTCCCAGCCAGAATGCCACTGATTTCTAGTCAGAGTCAATCAAAAAATTAAACTTTTTTCTAGATACAGCTGCACAAATGTCTGCTATAGCCATACCATGCAACAAAAGAATTACCTATTAAATCCTAAGTGCCTTCACCATGGTACAAATTCTCCCTATACTTCCCAACAAGGGAAACAGAGGGATTGATAGCTAGAACCATCTTGTTCTTTCAATTGTGATTAGGGCAGCCATGAAACTATGGATATGCTGTCCAGCCATAATTTAAATCACACAGTCTGTAGGTGACATAAAGAGCACAGCAGGATGCAATACTTTATTGGGGGAAGGAGGCAGACTTGCAAGCCTAAAATTTGGAAAACCTGGCGAGTTTACTTTATCCTATAAAACAACAGGAAGATTTGTTTTGTCATAATAAGTTTTAACATTTTTCTAACCAATCAGTAAGCACTAAAAACACATTTTTGTCATTTATAAAGTCAATGTGACCAATATATCATAAATATAAACAGCAAAGCTTTTCAAATAAATTAGACAAAATTCAAAAAAGACATGTCAAAAAAACCAATGAAATAGCAGTGAGAGATCTATTAATTTCTGCTAGATGAGGTCTTCAAAATTGGGAGAAAAATATCCCAACCAGAAGAGCAGGAGAAAACAGTCTAAACCACAAGTCTTCTCCAAAACCAAGAGAATTGGCTGGTTTGGGGGAGGGAGTTAAAGCAAACATTTTCCAACAATAATTCCTAAATATAACCTCTCAAAATGGACAAACATGATTGCTTTTAATGTACATTATACATTAGCTGCTAAATAATAAGGTATGCAAGGTAATGTGAATGGTAAAAATCAATATGAATAAAGTACCCAACATAACATGGACAAAGTTGTAAAAGTCTTGAATTATAGCAGATTTTGTGCTATGGGGACTCAAGCTGCTATAACTGCACTACTAGGTGACAACTGCTTTCCATGCCTAAGAAAACCCTTCCACAAGACAATACTGTTAGAAATGAATCACAGAACAACTTGATAAACACATATTTACCTCTTGGAACATTAGTTTAGGGGTAGGAACAATGGGGCATTTGCCTCCCCCTCCCACTTTTCCCAAGTTTGTATGTTAACTGCCTTTTTGCAGCTCACAGAGTTGCTCTGTACTGATTGTAAGGCTGCCCCCAATGGTTGAAAGCTTCTTGTGACCTTGAATGCCAGTAATTAAAAAAGACAAAACTTACCTCTACAATTGGCAAGCCAACAGCTAAGAATATGATGTGGTGCAAAACTAGAACAGGCTCTCTCAGAAAGAAGCTCCAGAATGACTGAATGAAGGAGAGATGGGCTTTGCTCTGAGCTTCCTTGTATGCATAACCAAGATACATAACCACAATATCATAGGGGAAGTATGAGATAGCAAACCAAATATAAGCATGAATGAAAGGGTCTACATCTGTCATAATATCTTTGCAAATAAAAATAGTTCTTGCAGAAATCATGATAGCCAGCAATGCCTGAATGCCAGAGACAACCCTGAAGAAAAAAGTCATAAATCAACAAAAAGTTTGAAAAGCCACAATCTTAAATGTTACTGTATTTAGGAATCCAGCTAATCTACAAACCATGGGAGCTAAATTTCACCTTGAAAGTAACAATAAGAGACAGGCAAACTTACAACTATTCACTTTTTTAGATCTTATTTGCAAATGAAAATAAGCAACTGCCTTTTCCATCTTTAGTCAAGTGCTAAAAATGCCAACCTGATTTATGAAGAGCAAATAATTTGTAGACCATAGTGTGACATGGAGTGGCAAATGGCACATCTGGCAATAGGATCCCAGCTTTTTGTCACCCCTGGAAATTTTTTTGCAATATTTTTTCTAACTAAAGAGAGATCTGAAATTTTGGTTGAGCTTAAATGCAGTCTTTGTGACATACCAGAAGACTCAATCTTTTCCTGCATATAAGTCATTCACTTAATTTTGATAGCATAAAGTACGAAATGAGCTCTCAGATTTTGAATCATGTGGGTCCTCAGAGACAATTTTGCCACCCTTGCAAAACAGGCCTGGGTATGGGCTTGTTGTGGACTAGGTCCTTAGAAGGTAGATTCATCTCATATTATACTTTCTTAGAGGTAGTCCCTACAATTAATAGCTACCTGACTGCAGATTATAGCCTTTTTGCTGATATCTCAAACATGTATGAGCAAAAAGTGAGGTATGTAAGTGAGCACTTCGTCTCAGGTGTGCCCTTCAAGTGTGCACTTGACTCTCTAGCTTACAAAATAAAGCAAGATAAGTCATTTTCTGCTATAAACGAAGTAAAGGAAAACATTACCTTGTGCTTATTCTGAACACGGATCCCTTTTCCATCCAGGAACAATATCTTCGAATCAAGAGACCGGTAAACTGGTGCAGCAATGGAAAAAACACCACCCCACTGAGAGCCAAACACAGCTTGTGTTTGAGTGGTAGGATCTGCATGCTATCACCATTTTTCATCTCTATGACATCTTCCATACTCTAACTTTTTTGAGAACAAAATGCGTGTTCCTGTTTGGGATGTTTGACATCACCTACTGGAGATTTTTTAGAAATCATTGGAATTACTACTGAAATATTGCCTCGTTTTGACAAATGAATACATCATTACATCAAAGAGGCCAATCCTATGACGTCACTCAACTAAACTTCATGCTCTTTAGATGTAAGATTGTGAGAAGTATCTGGAAAGCAAGTGCTATTTTCTATGACATATTTCTTGTAGCCACATAGCCATATTTCTTTCCATTCTCATATTATCAAACTAAAATATCAAGCAAAAGTCTATTCGATAGTTTTCTTTCAGTCCATATGTTGAATGATCTACATCAGTATTGAGTCCTATTGCAGGTAAATCATAACTTCACCAGGAAGCGTTATTGAGAATTGTGAAGATTAACATTTCCTTTATATCTAGTATTGTAGACAGGGGTAGGGTGACAATTTCGTTCCACCCTTTAGCTTGGCCTATATTTCACAGAAATGTGCACATTGCTCTCTCTTCCAATCATATGTTTATATAGCTTATTTCATCTCCTTTGTATCATAGCAATGTCTAATAAAGGATCTATTACATTTCAAAAAGGGCACTTTTGCTCCTCCTACTCCCCCAAATGAAAGANNNNACAGGAGGAGCACTTGCTCACCTCTGCCCCCATCTCCTGTGTGTATGAGTTAATGCATCCAGAAAGCAATGAAAGATATCATAATAGCAAATGGATGAAATAAACGATTTATAGAATTGACGCTTTTTGAAAAATAGTACACGTTTTATTTTATAAGAAAAACGTTTATAAGAAAATGAGGCTCAAATCGTCAAAATCTTAAGAAGATCGTAAGAAAATTACGAGGCTCAATTTCCACAATTGTTCATTTATTGTAGTGTCAGCTAACGCCTACTATCTCTTTAGCACTCAAGGATAACGTTATGAACTCAAACTCAAATACCTTTGAAGAATACCTAGGCTCAATAAACAATCAGGCTTCGTGTTTACTTTGTAATCAGCAAAAAACAGCAGCTCGGTAAGTGCTACAAGTCTCTCTTATGGGAGATTATTCTAGCATATTCTTTTCACATGGCCAAGGTGCGGTAGCGAATATTCCAAAATAAAATGTACGCGACAAACACTCGGTTACCTCGAAATACTTTGCAAATTCAACACCACTATACTCCCCCCCCCCCGATTGGTCTTGAAAAACCGTTATTGCAGGGTAAGGAGACATCTGGAAGCTTTCATCAGCATTTCCACAAGACGGTTCCATTTGAAACCGTAACACTTTGATATGAATAGGCCCTGCTTTTCCACGAGACCGGTTCTACTTGGAACTGATACTCGAAAACTGGGAAGGAGACATCTGTCTACTTTTTGGCACCAAATAAAAGGGGTATAATAAGGATGGGGGTTAGTATTTTGCTAAATTGCATAAATTGCATAAATTGGGGACATTTTAATAATGTGGGGGGTCAATATTCAAAATTATTGCAATTAGTTGACATTAATTATTGCAATTGTGTAAGTATAAGGCAAATAGTTTATTTTGACTTCCTTTAGTTGTTTTGATTGATTTGCGTCCCCAAAGTCAATGTGTTTTACGTACCTATCCTTTCTAAAACTTTGAAATTTATAGGTTTACATAATGGGGGGGGGGCTTCGATTGTTTTCAAAATTGCTTCGTTGGGGGCTACTTAATAAATGGAATGTGAATCTTTAAGCATCTGCAATTGGTGTCCCCTTACTATTCAGTGCCAAGAGTAGCACGTGTGCAAGGAAACAATAGAAGAGCAGAAGAAGCGCACCAATCACTTTTCTTAGAACTTCGTTCACTTCCTATCCGGACCCAGTTGGAACTTTCCACCCGTTTCCATGACTACGGCCAATTGAGACGTAATTCAAAAGCATGCCTAGTTGCAACCGATTAGCAGTCCCAAATTGATCCGTTCCAAGTAGTCCCATGGAAACGCAAGGCCTATTCATACCAGGAATATCAGAGTTCCAATTCGAACCATTTCCGTGGAAACTACCTAAAAGAAATATGTACAAATAGATATAACCTCAACCGTTTTCACCGGATCTGCAAACAGCCAATGAATTTGTCATTTTGTTATCTTTCTGGGCGTCACAATCAGGAACGTAGCGACCAGGGGGTGTGGGGGTGTAACACCCCCATCTTTTGAAACCTGAGAAAATTCAGGTAAAATTTGGTCATTAAATCGTCAAAATCAGGTAAATCTGACGAGCTGAAGGCTGGGGAATGCTTGTACATCAGTTGAAAGAACGTATAGTTAAAGGAAGGTTAGTAACATTTCTCTCATCTTCAACGGTTATGTCTTATAAACATAGGAGTAGACTTAGGGGGCACTGGGGCTCAGACCCCCCCTGGGAAAGTTGGAAGTTCAATTTTATAACTAACTCTTAAGGTTCTTGTTACTAACACGAATGTCTCAAGAACGTGTGACGTTTTGGAAAGAGAGTTAATTTGGAGCGAGGCTGTAGCCGGAAGTTTATTGTTTAGTTTTACATTGTTTTAGAGAGACTAGAGAGAAGAGAACAGTGTGTGAAGAAGGAGTGTCGATTGCGAAGTGGGTTTTTGTTTTAGATTTTTGTGATTGTAGAAGTTGTTGATATTGGATGAAGTGGAGAAGAGAAAACTTGAAATCAAGTCTCTGTTATTGTGAAAATCTTGGTTCTTGTGGGCTTCGTTACAAACGATTAAATGCTGTGGCACTAATGAACATACACAAAGAAGAAGTCAATTGATGAACTTATCGATAACTTCATATCAAGAAATGCTGTGAGAAAGAGTACATTTTTGTGCCTTCATAGAGGCGATTATCTAAATGAGCACTAAAAGTTTATGATTAATAAGTAATAGGTATCAAAATCATATAATTTTTTCTTGCTTGTTTCTTCTACCATGTTCAAATAGAAAAAAGCAATAAAGAAAAATGCACAAGAACATCACTTTAACACCTCAGCTCTTACTATCCTTTGACTACTGCAGCTAATTTTTTGAGCCCCCCCCCCCTGGTGAAAATACAAGTCTACGCCAATGTTTATAAAGATTGATATTTCATCTTTAATGGTTATGTCATCGTGTATTGGCTTCGTCTAATGACCTCTGGAAGTGTCGCATTAAAGACAGAAAATGAATTCTCAGTCATGTTTCTCGTCGTGGCTCTTCTACTGAAACTTAACATGAAACACTGAATTTGCAAACAACAGTCTCAAAATAGCGTTTTCCAGCCATATGAGAACCCTCTATTTTGAACAGTTTTCTCCGGGTCCAACCACAGTGGGTCCATATTAGACTCGGGAAACGAAAGAATATCTAATACATTTTCTGTACAGTTTGCTTAAACGACTAGAGAAATGGCTCTGTTATTAGAAACAAACCAATTCAAAACAGCTTTTTCTATCCATCTGAGAACTTCTATTTTGAAAATTTCTACAGCCCAAACCATGAAGAATACCTAGTACGTTAACAGTTTTCGATAGCCATGCTTACCCTCCTGCCCTTACCGCTCGTAAATAGCCAAATCAGATTGCTTTAAGACATTGGAATAAATAGTGATCGGTGCAAACAGAACAGCTTAGTAACGACGTAAATTCAGGTAAATTCGGCTTTACAACCCCCAACCGAAGGGCTCTCGCGACGTCCATGGTCCCAACCCAAATAAATAGCAACACTGCTTTCATCGATTCATCTGATTAATTCTCTTTGCTTGTAGCTGACGCAATGGAATTGTGGCATATCCATATTATCCACAAAGGACACTCTTTAGATACCATTTTTGATGATGTATTTGATTGATCTCTATCACCAACACACTTCAGACTACTGGGTTCACCATACCGAAGAGTGCACAATAAACCTTAGTCGAGGCATGGAAAAGGCCAAGAAGATACAGTCAAAATAACACTGGATGTAAACAATTATGAACCAAATGACATTTCACTCAGAATAGATGGAAACAAATTGTTGGTCAAAGGAAGGCGACACAAGGAGAGTGAGTTTGGATTTGAGAGTTCAGACTTCGAGAGAATATATCCCATACCTTCTGATGTGGATACCAAAGCATTCCAATCAAAACTCAACGATGAAGATCTGCTTGAGATTGAAGCGCCAAAATTTAATCAAAACACAGTCCAGCAGGATGGGAACACATTCAAGGCAGTTCTCGATGTATCTAAATTCAAACCGGATATCAGTGAAGGTTCAAGGCAATAAAGTAATAGTACAAGGTGAGCAGAAATCAGAGAGCAAAGACCGATGATAAAGAAGTGTTTGTTCACCACAGACAGTTTACACGTCGAATTGTGTTGCCAGACACAGTGAAGCTTGATTCATTACAATCAAAATGGATGAAGGATGGAAATCTGGTTATCGAAGCTGACAAATGTCCTTCGCTTGAAAAAGAAGCGAACAGGCAATTGGAGATAGAATATGAAGGTGAAGGAGAGAAGATGGATGAATGAGAACTATTTCACTTTAGAGAGAAAGTTTAACTTCATCGAGTAACTATAGGCGTATGTAAAATGTAGTTCGTATTCTGTGCAACTATGTGAAACCCATAGGTATATGATTATGCCCACAATCTCTAACTAGAAGAGCAACATTGCCTTTGTTGTTCCTTAAAGTGTTCTAAGAAATCTTGAGTGTTTAGTTTCTATTCACACGTATTTTGTATAAGAAACCTATTTGTATGCATGATGCAGCGTAGAGCTAGAGACCCTAAATTTTAAATACGCTTTGAAACTACTGTCAAAAAGGTATAAGTTGTGCACAAGTTGCAGATGAGGGCTGCTGCTGATTCAATGTGCAGTAGAACTAATAAGGATTTGGCGTGTTGATGCTGTAGATCAGGGGTCGGGAACTTATGGCTCGTGAGCTAGACATGGCTCTTTTGATGACTGCATCTGGCTTTCTGGCTGAAAGATAAGTCCTACTGGATATTTGTTCAATGTTGACCGCTCGCTTCATAAAATACTGTATTAAAAGCGATACATGAATTTCGTCGTATTATACATCTATTTCTGATAAAAATAGTCCATATATTACTGTTGAAAAATAACTGGTGCAACAAATTTTTACTTGCACAGGCCCACGGTTACTTACGTTGCCACTGCAAGTGTTTTCGTTAAATCAAGAAAGTGCTAAGAAACTGTTAGAACTAAAATAATATGGGCACAAATTTAGAAATTTTTGCTAGTTGAATTTGTACTAGGTTTTGTATAGAAATACTTGTGGTGATAATCGATAATTATCAGTAACAGCAAGCTCTAAAAGGAGCATTACACGTTGTGTTGTTAATGTTTTATAAAACGAAAAGTTGAAGTGAGAAGTTTTAGCTATTCATACGTGGCTCAAGTAAATCTTTGACTAGGGAAAATGGTATTTAGGTAATGTATACCCACACTCTGTAACTAAAAGCTTCTTAATGTAATAATGTAGTTTCGTCCTATAAATTGTGAATGCCAAATCTTAGGGTGCTCAAGTTCCAATTGCAGTTAGCAGCAAAGTTATATTCAAATTGAATTAGTGCATAGGAATGCTCCAAGAAAATGCGGATTGTGCATTGTTCTAGCTCGATGCATAATAAACTTTTCTAGCTAAGGTGAAAGACTCAGGAAATAATGAATATTTCCTGCTAAAGAAGAAGGCAGTGCATCTGTCTCAAAGGGATTGAAAAAAGAACTGTGAGTAGAAATGAAGAAAAGTAATAGAAGGAAATGAGAAATAGATAGGAAATAAATCAATATTAAGACTAAAAAGATTTAAGAGGGTGATAGCAAAAAACAACTTAAAAGCCGCTTGCCTTTTAAAAATCAAGGTAGCACTTCCATGAGTGCAGAACACGAGCTATGCCCGTGTGATTCCAATCCCTACAATATCCCATGATTTATAAGAAGTCTATAATTGGACAAATACAATGACAGCTTCCCGCTATTGACCCACTATTGACAAATCCAACCCCCATTATATGCGTTGTTGCACTATTGATAGGCTCAAAACTGGCTAGTTTCAATTGTCCCACTTGCATGGTACGATAACGACTTGTAGCTACTTTCGAGGCTCGCCATTCATGGTAGTTTATTACGATTCTCCAGATAGCTTCACCAAATATCATCCTCTGAAACATTATAATCCTTGAAAGAAGTATTTATTCGATGAGTAATAGTTTTTGTGTTTGTTGATGGTTAAAGAATTTTCATTATACAATATCTTTGTGTTCAATGTAGAAGTTTGTTGTCTTAATGTGATTGGATATTTTGTCTTTTTTAATCACCATTAACACTGAACTAATAACACAAATTTATAGAATATAGTTTACTGTGCCATCCAAAGCAGGAAAGAACACAGAGTCATCTAGTTCCCCAATTTGAATGGCACATGCAATTCTTTGGCCATGAAACATTTAATGCTCAAACTAGTATGGTACCAAACAATCAAGAACAATCTCTGTTTCTGTTTCATGAATATCATTCTGACTAAGAGCATCTTTGGAATGTTTATTATTTGGCACCAAACTAGCCTGAAGAACATACAAAATTAAAATGAAAATAAAGGGGGTTGCTGCTGATTACATTCTTATCAATCAATCCAGGCGCAGTGTTGCTACAATGAAGAAGATTGTCGCTTCAATTGTAATTCCATTTTGAATTACGTTCAAGTCATTGCTTCCAAACAGAGGCAAATTACATAGTATATTCGTGTCCATTACATTTACGTCTATACCAGAGATAGTAAGTGGTTGAAAGAGATCTCTACGCAACAAATCATACTGTTAGCAGTACAGGAGAAAGTGTTTATGATCCTCAATGCCCCTCCCACACTTGCAAACTGGGATGCTGCAATCGAATTTGTGTCTAAATTTGTGCTAATTGAGTGCACCGAGATCCACGCGCAGCTTTGTCAGCATTTTAATACCTTCAATAGCGAACATGTCAGAATAAAAGTTTCTAGTTGGTCGTATGATTGCAAGAAGTCTCCCTTTAAACTCAGATATAGACTGAGTATTTTTGATGTCTTGATCTAAGAGATTCCACTCACAAGGGACATTCTTGAAGTGGGTATCTGAAAAACGAATAGTTCTTCTGACATTCTGTTCATAGTCAAGGGAATATCTTAAATTATAATGCTGTTCATATTTAATTGGTATTTCGGTAATGAGGTACCCCGGAGAGCCTGTTTTCCTTAAGTTGAAAAAATAGCACAGTTGTCTGTACCACCTTGTATGATATAGGTTTTCCATGCCTAGTTCGTTGTATAATTTTTGTCTATATATACTTTTCCATGCTCCAGTTACTGCTAATTCAGATTGATATTTAACCTCATGTCTGGGTCGTATCTATGATAAATAATATCTCCATAATCAAGGTGTGATCGTACTTAAAGTTTTTAAACCTGATCAAGAACATTTCTAGATACATCCTTGGAGAGGTACCGTATTATTCCTATCCCTCTTCTAGCTTTACATATATTTTCCCTGATGTGGCTTTGCAGTTTCCCTGATATGGCTTTGTAAACTTAATTTTGAATGACGGAGCATACATATATGCTTAAGCTCCTTTTTTCTATCAATTTAGACATTTCCCAAGTTTAATGGCTCGTGCAAAGTGGCATTTCGTTTAGTAAAAACTATCGCTTCTTCGGTTTTTTCCGCATTAAAATGCATTTTCCACTGCCATGATCATAAACGCAATCGCTCAAGACCCCTAGGTAATTCTTCACTGCTTTCATTGTTGCGAACAACTGAGAACAGTGAAGCGTCGTCAGCAACGAGTTTAATATCACAATGAACATTATTATCAATGTCATTTATGTAAATACGGAAGAAAAATGGACCCAAGACAGAGCCGTGTGGAACCCCTGTAGAAAAAGTAGCACAAGTAGAGCATTTACCATTTAATACTACTCGCTGTTGTCTCTTAATCAGAAAATTTTGTATTAGAAGTAGGAGATCTCCAGACTCACCATTATATTTCAACTTATAAATTAGCCCCTCATTCCAAACTCTATCAAAAACCTTAGCCAAATCCAAAAAGACTGCTCTTGTTTCCTTAGAGGGAAGTTCCTTAAACGCGTTATAAATCTTATGGGTAATAGATAAGAGCTAATTAATCACTGCAACTCAAGGTCGAAGTCCAGATTTATGTGGTGTTATTAGCCCATTATTGCAGAGGTGTTTCTCAAAAATAATTATTTCAAAACTTTTCCCAAAAAGTGGGAGTAGAGAGATAGGACTATAACAATGTTTATCTTGTCTACTTCCTTTCTTGTGAATAGGAACAATATTTGCTTTCTTCAACATTGAGGGATAGATGCCTGTTTCAAGGCTTTTCTCAAATGTCAAGGACAGGGGCTTAATGATAGAAGTATCACATTTGTAAAGCATTGAAATTGATATATTATCGCTCCCATGAGCCTTTGTGGTATCTAATTCCCAAATCAAGCAAGTTACTTTTTCTCTGTCTACCTCAAAACTTTGCAATAAAGCATGGCATGTTGGTTGAAAGTTTGGAAGTGTGCTTCTATTTTCGATAGTGGAATACTGTTGAATAAAATGCTGATTTAAGATATTCGCTTTCATCTGGATACCTGGAATGCTTAATCCTTTCTCCTTTCGACCCTTCTATGCCTTACTGTAAGCTATCTTAGATAGAGATGTAGGCAGGGATGTGCTGATGTGGGGGAGCGTCACGCCCCCCATGCTTTCAAGATTGCAAGAAAGTTGGTCAAAAAAGTCAACCATGCTAGAAGATGGTCACATTATTTTCTGCGATCTTGTATTTTAGTAAGAGCAGTTGGTCAGATGGTCAAAACGCTCCCTCCCCTCAAATGAAAAGTGCTTTGGCACATCTCTGGATGTAGGAATCATTCTGTATTCGATGTAGTGCTTACACGCTGGAAAATTCAAATGTCCTTCTTTTTCCTTTTTTGGGTAAAATTTCCGTACGAAATATTAAATTTTCCCTTTCGACTTCCTTTCACCTATATTTGAAGTTAAAGCATTCAAAATGGCGTTCAAATAAATGGCTCTTTATTGCAGTTGACTAGTTGCTGCTTGAATTCAGATTTTTAATATGATTTCCAATGTATCATTGTGCTAGGCATAACTTGACAATCTGACTTCAAGATTCTAGTTTGGGTTAACTTAAATTTTGAAATGAATGAAACTACAACCTTGGAGAATTTGTGGGGCAGTATTCCTTGACCTCAGTGCTTTTAAGCCTGAAAAGCAAACGCCAAATTAAATATAAGACCTCCGTGGCTAAAAACAAAACATGGGAAAACCTGTTTTGCATACAGGGGACCATGGACATCCCAACCATACATTTTCCTGCCTTTCACCAAGCGACTACTCTAAGTGAACCTAAACTCTTTCTTACAAGCATGCTGGTAAACTTGGCTTAAGCTCAATATACTTAAGATTTTTCTACTTTGAGAGTGAAGTTATGCTTGTAATATGCTTAAATTCAAAACCTTGTTTGGTTGTGGCTATCACTCTCAAAAGATTAATTCATGAAATGCTGTTCCTATCCTTGTCTTATGTGTGATACGTTATTCTACACTTGATTTGGGAAGAAATGGAAGCGAAGGAAACAATTCCAAGGTTGAACGCAAGTAGAAATTCGCAAGTTGAATTGTTAATTTCTGTTCTCACCTTTTTCTGTTGCATATTGTAGGTTTAGCTTTATTTACCATTTGGTTTCTGTATTTAGTAATGCCTTTGTTTGGTATGTGATAAATTTTATGCATGAGCTTCAACATGCTCTCCTGGAAACAGATCTTGGTATCTGAGGGGTCACCATAGTATTATCAAGCTTTCGAAATTTGCAAAGGCTATCTTACAGTCCAAGTGCTTAGAAATTTTAGCAGTTTTTTTAGGACTTTAGATAATTTTCTTACAGTATGACCACAGTTTATTAAAATACAGTTCAGCGAATTCTCAAACCACTTTTGTTGCTCAAACATTTTTCCAGAAAAATATTTTCAATGATTGCGCCCAATGAAGGACGTGGTCACTAAAAGGACGAGGCATGGCGCCCCACAGGAGAAAGCTGCCCCTTTGTCCTGAAGTGCATCCGGCACGCCTGTTTACATTTCAAGGTTACCGAAATCAACTGTTTGTAATTTAAATTTAGCGCCTTTGATGATCTTTATTTCTATTGTCATGCCCAGGCTACCAAGTCACGGTCAAGACGCCATTTAAGCTGAAGTGCACTTGTTTTCCGAAAAACATACGGCAACTGAGTCGAAGCTTAGCATTGCAGAAGTCCTGAAATGGTTAGAGAAAGACGCTGCATTTTGCCGCTGAGCTTTCATGGATTCATCTTACATGCATGAATTATCTTGGATGCATCGCATAGAGCTCACGGCTCAGTGAATCAAACACCTTCTGTTGATGTGAACCACTATTTAGGCCTATTCGTGGTAATAAATTGCCGCCCAGTAGATTTTCGATTACTGTTTTCTTCATTTGGTTTGCTTGTTGACTTTTATATTTATCAAACCCACTCACAAGTCTGAATTGGCAGCGTCGCGATGTTTCAGCGTTGGTGGCTGCCAAGTAAAATCAAACAGTACTCAGCCTTTAGGTTGTTGTAATGCACATAAATAGAGTTAACTTGCGTGGATTGCAGAGTGGAAGTGGTTTAATGCTCTTGTTTCGAAACGGGAAATGATAGCAATTAGGTTAAATTCTGCCAGTCTTAAACGTACTCAAGCTCTTCAGTGAGGAAGTTTTGAAAAATCGCCATCGTTGAAACATGGAGTCAAAAGCGGCTGTGTTGCAAGATTTGAACGTCCTTCAAAGAATGGTTGATATGAGAATTACATCACTTGAGGGCCTCCGGAAAGAAGGATCATCAGGCTCAGGTCTTATCCAACACGAAATCAGAACGGTAGAGGTTAGTTTATTATTTTTTGGCTTAGATTTGCCCGATTATTTGCGTTGCTTCGTGCAAAACGTCATTTCGAAGCGATTCTTGTTGGTTTATTTTGATGGCCGTGAAGTCACTTGCTCGGATTACCGAAGATCAAATTGGTTGCGCAGGAAGCAATGAGAGTTTGCGACTCGGTATTCCTTTCATTGGCGAACATACTCCAGGATCCTTTGTTTTGGATTTTCAGCATTTTCATAAGAACGTGTTTGCTAGGTTACCTCTATCTATCGCAATGTTATTGAAGGAAAAAGAGAAACAATTTCGCAGGTTATCATTTTTGCACATAATACCTACGAAGCGTTAGGCGACACAGGCCTTAAAACAGTAATAAAATAACCAACGATACTGTATGTTTATGTTGTGACAAACGTATCTTCTGACAGATTAACAACTCTTTAAAATATTTGGGCGGATATTCCTTGGTAGAATGTGGGATCTTGGTCCATCACAGCTACTAGTTACATGCAGTAAAAACTAATGTCAAGGAATGTAACTTTGTAGAAGATTCTATTTGCTTAAGAAAGAAGTAGCTCATTGTTGAACGACCTTATCCTGAACTGTTTCAATTAAAATCCATTGAGTGATATAAATTTAATTACAGCCACTGCCTCCAACTATTATGTTCAAGGGTCATCCATTTTAATCATTATTTGCAAAAGTCTACAAAAAGTAGACTCCCTTGCTCCTCAGAGTGTACAAAGCAAAAAGTCAAATATGATAGCCCTTGCTCCACATTGGTGATACAATCAGATTGGATCATCATGTTTATTAGTTTTTAAAAAGCGCTCATAGGGCATTAATCTCATCTGCACCAGTGGACTCTCAACACTTAGAACACCTGCCTTCAGACAATAGTGACATGCTTCATGGTAGACATGTAATTAAACAGAGAAACACTACTTCATTTTTTCAATAGATAATGTTACTTCTCCCATTCAGAAATTGTTATGTGAAAAATCTACACCCATTTTTGAGTCTACTCTCTGTATCTATTTCTACACTGACAACTTTAGTGTGCATATGATTATAAAGCTATATATCTACTATTTTATCACATACATTAAAAGCATAGCGTATATCTTATTGATTATTTTTCCTTTTCTTTCCAGGGAAAGTTAATGAAGCTTTTTTCCAAGCAATTATCAACCATTTATAAGAACCAGGATGTGCTGTGTTTATCTGATGAAGAAACTTCAAGATACCCACAGCTCCATCAGTTTCTCTATGTTGTTGGTGTTGAAAGTGAGATCAAAGAGGTGAGTTTTTGCTTGTCGAAATTTATGGAAATGCTATCCAGCGCATGCCTACTGCATGAACTTTTTACACTCCTCATAGCATTTTATAATGACCCCCCCATTTTAGCAGAATGTTAGCAGATCATCATATCAGCAAAATTTTCACTGTCATTTTCATCCCATTATTCATGAGTCCACTTCCCATCAAGCATTTCATAACCCTTGTCAGGTGTAACACTGTCTAGCACTCTATCCAGTTTTCGATTACGCCATCTGATGACATCATCAACTCTTCTACTTCCTTCAGGGTTGTTGCAGTTTTCCCGGTAGGTCATTTTATTACCACCCCTCCACTTTATGACAGTCTAGAAAAATATCCAGCCCCTGCTAAATCCAATCCCCCTACAATTAGGCATAAAAAGTAAGCATTGATATTCTTAGAGTGGTATAGAAATAGTGACTGAATATATATTAGCATAAACTCCATAAATTTTTGGATCACAGAAATAGTTTTCTCTTTTGTTTTTACTTGATAAGATTGTGGCAGAGTAACACAGAAAAACTATGCATATTTAACATTATCATATTGTCATTTAAATCTCATTTCACATTTTTGTAGCTGCAGGTTTGAAGGATGATAATGTTACTCTTGCTACTACATAAATTATTTAGCATACAATAGCATGAAGTTTACAAAAGGTAGCTTTACACAGCATATCATGAGAACATGCAAGGTGATATCAATGTATAGTTTAATCAACATATGCTGTTTCTATGCGGAAAACCATTATAAGTAAGCAACAATATCCACTACATTGAAACCATTGTTCTTTCTTCCTCTCTGTGTTGTTTTCACCATTGTATACTTTTCTTGATGAGTTCTACCTTATTGTTGTGATGACCCAGGTGTGATATTATTTTGTTGGCATAATGTTTGTTGTGGCAATTGTCTCCAAGTATAAAACAGCTTAATTACTGCCTCTTGTCATATTCTTGAAAGAGCCTTCAGTCTTTATAGGGACTCAATGGCTGTTTCTTTATATCATTTCCACTTCTTTGCTCTCAAAACTACCAAGCTATTGTGTTAATTTCACATTGGCCAAGCTTAGCTTGTTGATGTGCTTTGATAATTGATGTCATTTGTACATATACTGGTGTTAGTCTAAGGTGGTACCAGAAATTTTCTGATTTAGAGGCTGGGTCTTTCAAGGAAGGGGCTAAATACTTTTAGCAGGGTACTGTAACTCCTAAAAACCTCTAAAAAAAGAGTTCTTCACCTTCCAGCAGGCCTCATTAAAAGTATTTTGTGCCTGCGAGCATAGATCTGAGAAAAATTTGCCTACAGAGAAAATATTACGAAATAGATGGTCATTACAGATTTGGATGAAAAGTGCCTGCTGAAATTTGATGTGTAGGATTTTGTGTCTGTGAGCAGTGCTCACCACTTGCACACGTTAATAAGCTCTGCTTTCCAATGGGGGGCTATCATGTTCTAATGAAGGGGCTATAACCCCCTAGCCACCCCTGGTGTTAGTTGGTAGCCATTGTGGCTCTTTGTGTGTAGTATTGTATTTTGTAGTATTTTCTGATGTAGGTAGCAGGGTGTTTTATTTTTTTGGCAAGTACAATGCTTCATGTACAAACTAGAGTAATTACATTTTCAGTTTTTTGGGGAAGTCAACTAGATTTTATAAGCAACAATACCCATTTTGAACAAAATACACTCAACTCAGTGGTGGAGTCTAAAGGGGGCTAGGGAGACTTGTCCCCCTACTTCTTGCTAAAGATCAATTTTCTAATGCATCCATATTTGATGAGAAAATGTTAGGATTGAGATGAGGGACCTCTAGCAAGATTTTGAAATGGGTATGACAATCAAATTGTGTGATTTTAATCTTTAATTTAAAGCATGGTACCCAAAATCTTCCCCAGTTTGTGATGGCTGGTGCCAACCCTGACCCAACTAACCTGCAGTAGAACATGGCTTGATTATATTTTTGTAACTAACAGTTCACTGTTAGTAACTCTACAGCCATCTGCTTCCTTATCTGAAGGATAATGTAGAAATCTCTTTTGCAGAACATTCTTGCATCATGTAATAGCATCCAAGAACTCTGTGCATTGTCTGATGGACAACTCAGGCAGTTTTGTAATTTGCCACCTAGTGATACTGACTATGATGGTGAAAATAGCAGTGACTGTGATGCTGTTGATGGTATCAGCCCAGAAAATGATCAATTCTTGCCTGAAAGCGAGTATAGTCATTCTAGGAGATTGATTGCTGCTTTGAAATTGTTACAAACATATTCAGGTAGCTATGCCTAATTTTCATGTATTCTCAGGTACCAAAGAGCTGAGGGGGGGGGGGGTTGGAATAAATGTGGAGGCTAGAAAATTGAGCCTTGGAAACTTTATATAAACTACTTTTGCACATTCACAAACAAGTGATTTATTCATTAATTTCAAACTCTGAGGATAAAGTAATTTTCACTTTCAAGAATCTCAAAATTAACATATGGCAAGGTTATGATAAGTGTAGTAGGCATGGAAAAGTTCCAAACACTAATAATTGGGAGATGATTATATGGTAGTAAAGAGTAACCTCCAATGTCTTAAAGACGTGCTACTTTGGAGACTGATGACATGTGTTGCATATTTAAGAATGTTTGGATTTTTGAGCTAATGCATAGCTTACTGCTTTGGCAGTTTGAGCAATATTGGAGGTGGACAAGAGCATTTTGACCTCATTCACTCTTAGATGAGCTGCATTGATGAACCATAAATGGTGAAACTTTGCAAGAAGTCTGTAGCTTGTAGACTTGATACTTTTGCTATATTGGGATAGTGTTGCACAGCAGTTTGCACCTTATTGGTTTATAGCTTATGTGAGAGTCATTATGAGCCATTAATCAATAAAAGCAATAGTAAACTTCTTTGTTTCTTTTTTGAACATTTAATTCACATTTGTTTTATTCTTACACCAAAGATTTAAATCTTGTTAATATTTGTCTTTAGAATTTTAACCCTTTTTATCATTGTAAGTATTGCATCTTAGATGGAAAGACGCTTGAAAACCAGTATCTATGCTGGAAGGTGCCCCTCCGTAAAGAATTTTAACATGAAATGAATGAAAGTAAAGTTGTAAAATATCGATGGAGCTTTTATTATTTTCTTTTGATGCACAATATAAGTTTTGGCAGAGTTTTAAAACAGAAGATTGGTGATAGCAGATGCTGAATGCGTTTGCTACATTAGAATATGAAGGTTTACTCATTAAATGTATGTATTAGCAGCGGTGGCCTAGGGGTAATGCACTTGACTCAGACCAAAGTGGTCCTGGGTTCAAGGCCCATCGCAGGCTATTGGTGACGTCAGGAAGAGCATCCCGTCTTAAATGCTTCTGCCAGAACTAAATTCCTATTATTTTGCCTCCGTTTCCCCCAATTCTAAGTCTCAAGGAATTGGGGGGAAACGGAGGTAAAATCGAGAAATCAGCATTTAAATAGTAGCTCAAAAAAGCTCAAAATTCTTAATTCACGAATTTTTGTCGTATTCTTAAGATCATTTAAAGAAAGGCGAAAAAGCCAACGATCTCCTTTGGGAATCATGGAACAAATCAGGATCCGACTTTGAAGACCGAGAATTTCCTTTCTATGATGATAACATTCCTGAGAAGAGCAAGTCACTTAGTCTTCCAAGTACTATGAAGTACAGCAGCCGTTCTATCCCACCAAGTCCCGTCCTGTTAACAAAGAATGAAGTCTCTATACCAAGGAGCAAATCAGACGAAGCAAATGTTGGTAAGAACGACTGTTTACTGTAGAAATCTAGAACTACCTCTTTGAAGGAGCTAGCTATTTTACTATGTTTGTTTGCTTGACTGTACTTGAAGGTTTTCATACGATGCTTTTCCTATGCTATCATGTCCTTCTCATCAGTAGAACTGGAGCTACCTTTGATGGCAAACTAAACTGTCGCATGCGCATTTCAAAATGTCATTTCCGCCATTCCGAGATTCAAGATGATAGTCTCAGTGTTTGCTGAAAATTTACTATCTTTTTTATGAATTTAGGTCTTTATCGAGTGCTATATTCTGTAAATTTGTATTAATTCACGAAGAAGTGAAATGAATGATATTCCTATTCCACGTGGGTATACGTTTGGAAAGTAGACTTAATAGGGATTATCCACTGTTGAAGTAGATCAGGAGTTGATTACATTTGATCATCAATCTCAAATCCGTGAATAGCGAAGTTTTAGCTGATAATATAGATTCACTTAAGAGAGCAATGTCCACTTATGGTATCCTATTACGGTGCTCAAAGGGGTCATTCAAATAGTATGTACGCACCAAAATGGCAAAAAGTTGACCCCCTCCCCCCTATCGTACGCAGATGTACGCTTGCTACGACCCCCCATTCCGTACGTACTCTTAACAATTTAACCTCCCTACAATTTCTAACGGGAATGTATTTAAATACCCAATCAATAATTCCATAAAGAAAAAGGACAGTAAAATATTTGAGAGACAGGAAAATAGCCATAGCAAATGTTTTATAAAACAGTAATGAAAATCCTCACCAAAGACAACAAAGTATGATAAAAGTACTTTGTATATGAAAATATAACAATGCATACAAAATGGGACTTTTTTGCGTACGTACTTAGATGTGTCAACTCCCCTTCCCCCCTGTACGCATGGCGTACGCTTTTGCTCGACCCCTCTCCCCCATGCGTGTGTGCGTACTAAATGAATGACCCCATGCAGAACCAGGAAAGGGGTTGAAAAACCCGAAAAATTGATTAATTTTGGCCAAAGTCAGGGATATCCTGGAATATTCAGGATTTTTGTTCTAGTTGTTAGA
>OLMO02000262.1:5672999-5685129 GCA_900291935.2 Cassiopea xamachana | reverse complement strand
GCTCGAACGTAAAATGAATCTTCACCTCGATAGGGTTTATTTTCAATTAGGCCATCCTCGATAAGTGCTTTAACAGTATCGCTCACTTCAGTTTCTTCACATGCCAGACCTTGCTTTCTAAGATACTGGTAAATTGATGTTAGATCTGGTCGTATACTCTTTTTCCTAATGCAGTTTATTGCTCCAGCAACGCTTGTGAAGTCGACATTTGCTGAGCTCAGTTCACCACCGCTTCTCTCACATCTGTCCGCCATGTTATGCCTGTACTGTACAAGCAAGTGTAGTGCGAATAATGTAAAATTTTGATATAGGATTGGGTCAAGAATATGGTACATGATGAATCCGATATAGAGTGAATGGGGCCTTAATTTCATTTGTCGTTTCTATCATTTCCTTTCAACATATATTCTTCTTCTGGAAAGCCCCATTATTGACTGCAAGGGGAGCACGGCATTGCTTTCACTTTTTCACTCTTACATTAAACTTGTGTATTTCGAAAGTGCTGCATTAAGAAATGTGCAAACGGTGCTTTGAGTTAGTATAAGAGAGTCAAAATCAGCTATATCCCATCAAGATTTTGAGTAGCAGTTCTTTTGAATCTAAGCAACATCTAGTTTTGTTTGTAAACTAATAGATGCGTTTTGAGTCGACAATGAAATACATTTTTTGTTCCTTGTTCGCATTAAGGTATTATGCTGACCCCCCTCGAATGAACCCTACCCTAGACCTACAAATTATTAATATGCCCCCTTGAATCAGCCCCCACCAAAGCATGTGACTGTAGCTACTTCAGACTTTATTAGTGCGTTATAGAGTTGCGAAAGAAAAAGCAGCCATTGCTCTACGAAAAGTCGTATGTCCGTTAGAAAGCATCCTAGTGCTTGTTTTTGTAGCATCAAAAATAGCTTATTGCCAGAACAATTTCAAATAGAATACGACCAACTACCAGGAAAAGTTTTTGAGCCTCCGTTGAACAAGCCCCCTTGCAAAAAGAAATAAATAAGGCCCCGGGGTGGCTTGTTCAAGGGTTTACGGTAGTTATCAGGTTTGTTACATAGCTCTCAACAGTTTGATGGTCTTTATTATCTGACATTGATATCGTTGAAAAGTTGAGTGGATTCTTGCAACTCAGGTTGACAAATGTATGATGATTTTAATTTATTATGTTGGCGTCAACAGCTTGCTAGCTATTTGTTCTTGTATATTTTCATCGACAACTTTAGAGCAGCTGTAAATAAATATTTTTATCGTCTTTTCATTTAATATTTTATATTCTTTGATGTTACAGCATTTAAATTCTACACATTGCCAAACATGAAGAGAACTGTGTCAGACCCATCTAGTATGTTGCAAGTTGATAAAGACAGGCCTAAACGCTTAACCGCGAATCGTAGCCACGGTGATCTGGCAGCTCATGCAATTGACCAGAGGAGCAGGATTTGCAGCGAGAATTACTATGCGAACAGCACTATGTCACAGTCGGGTGACTCATGCTCAACCACATCATCAGCGTCATCTGATCCCTCATCTCCTGCTGTTGCTGATTCTCCCAATGATGCTGTTAATAAACACAATGTTCCCTACTACATGACACCAATAGCTACAGATGAACATTTCATTTTTCCAGGTTAGGCTTAAGAGTTGTCTGCTGTTTCCTTGTAGCTTTTTGATGTAGGATATCGTTAGCCCAAGCCGGATTATTGATTGCAGGCAGGACTATGTCAAACTAGAATGAATGGGGGCTCAACACCCCTAATTTTGTGCCATTAGTCATCGGAAATTTTTTGGCTACTTAGTAAACGCTTGTGTAACAATCATCGCTTACCGTTGTTTCTGGGTATTATGGCTAGTTAGAGTATAGAGCTGCCTAGTTCCATTCTCTTCTAGTGGCTCGTGTTGGGAGGGGGGTTGCTGTCAGTGGTGGACTTCATGGCATTTATTGGGGAATGAGAGCAAAGATTTCTTGAATTTTGTCGATTCTTGGTACATATGAAGCATTATTTATGCAGCATTGTCATAGTTCTTCAAGCCTAAGATTTGGGGGGCAAGTGCTACCCTCGCTCTCGCCCCTCCAAGTATCGATCAATGGTTGATGTTTAGCAGCTTTTGAAATGTGTGTTTTTGTTTGAGGCATTATAGTTCGGTCAGCCTTTCCTGAAATATAGTAAGGTACCAGTTATTTGAAGAAATTGTATACAAGTAGAATTTTCTCTTTTTTTATGCAGATTTATAGGAAGTGTTTCTTTAGAACTCAATCATACAAGTCATTCAAGTGATCTTATGCCAGTTTCTACCTCCTAAAGTATTCTATAATTCTTCATTGCTTACGTTTAGACGTTCAAGTGACCTTATGTCAGTTTCCACCTAAAATATTATGGAATTCCTTCATTGCCCTTTGAAAGTTTAAGCAAAATTACTTTGTACTTTACAGGGGATGACAATCCAGTTAATGAATTGATTAATAGCACAACGGAAACAGAGACGAGCACTTTAACAGGAACAATGAGAAGGTATTTTGGAATTGTTTTAGTTTCTTTATCATTCTGTGAAAGAACTCGGTCCATGTTTTTCCCGCTCAGTTGCAGACGAAGATAGTTTGCTCTATACCCTGAAACGTAATCATAGTACTGGTAGTGCTTTATTTGGACCATGTACCACAAAGACTGTTCGGAGATCGAGATTTACACACAAGTTGTAAGGAGGATATTGCCTTTCATGTAGCTTAGGCCCCACTTACATTGCTACGGATCACTTGCTGATACGTATCACCAGTGATACTGATTGGTGTTCCATCTACATTACTTCTAGCAATCCGTAGTAAAACTAATACTGTTTAACGTAGCATTTTTGATCCGTAAGGAGGATATTGCCTTTCATGTAGCTTAGCCCCCATTTACATTGCTATGGATCATATGCAGATACGTATCACAAGTGATACAGATTGGCATTCCGTCTACATTACTTCTAGCAATCCGTAGCATAACGTAGCATTTTTGATCCTTTTTGCATAAGTATCAAAAGTGTTTTGGATTACATATGATTGCCAAAAGTGATCCTTAGTAGTGTAACGAGGCCTTATAGATGCAGATTGTCTGCCTATAGACCTTTATCCAGGATTATTCCGCTTGAATTTTTATCAAATTAAATGTTTCAAATGAAATACTTCCGGGCATGGAAATATGACGTAACGAATGTACTTTGGCAAATGTCTCTATTGTCCAATCGAATGGCTAGTTGCTATCTCTAAGGTGACTGAAGCGAAGTGCTATTTCATTGCAAAACCAGATAGAGGCTCTCAGGAAATATCTGTTGTCACTGAAATCTCCTTCCTCTTTTATTTAGCAATATGTCAACGGACACCATAGTACAGACGCAAGGAAGTTCTGTTTCTAAATCTAGCAGTGGTACAAAGAGCTCAGAATCGGTTTGTAAAATTTTCTTAGTCTAAAAGTACAATTTTTATCAGTAAGTGCAAAGGGAGGGCAGTTCAATTACCAAATTGTTAAAGACCAAGTTTCTGTCACGCGAGAGAAATCTGTCTTTCAGTAATAGTTTATTTTTGTTAACACTTGTTGAAACTTCCTCAACTAGATAGTACACTTACAGCGGTGGTTATCAACCCTAGATAATGCACTTAGAGCAGTGGTCATCAACCTAGGATCCGCCATTACTGTCTAGGGCTTCCACCAGAAGTTTACGCAAATGCTATGAACGACAGGAAATCCTTAATTCTTTTGCGTAGATATGTGAATAGTGGTTCCTGGAGCCCTGGAATGTTTCCTTGGAGTACCGCTCCAATATAATAGAGAGTTTATGATTTACTACGCATCTCACTACGACATCGCTGCGAGTCCTGGAAACAAGCGCAGTCACGTTTTCTGATTGCACAGGTTATGATAGCAGTACGTAAAAGGCTATGTACTCTTAGGTCCCAAATAAGCGGAGGGGTCTTAATAAGCAGGGGGGGGGGTTGAAAATCCCTCAAGGTGAAATACGAGGGGGGTTCAGTAGTTTGGAACAACTATGCAACAACCAGCTCAAATACAAAATACCCCGATTAATGTCACTGAGAGGAAATACTTTTAATCTATCGATGCTATTCCTCTCTTCAGCGGACATCTTCATTTAAAAATTACGTTCTAGTTTAGCATACCTCTCTCGTACCCCTCTCTGGTCCACAACAAGTCTGCTGCCCTCAATGCAATTTAGGTTCTTGGCAATTTTATCCCATGCTTGCCCCTTTTCTCTTGTCCCTGTCCTAAATCTGTAAGGTTCAATCACTAAAATCTCTCTGCAAAGTAGAACGTCATGTTTTTCAGTCCCTACCATTTATGTTCTATGGAAAGGAACACAGTGTCATAGTTCAAAAAAAATAGGCAATATGAGTCATATCAAAATAAAGAAATCCTTTATTTGCATGGTTGCTAATGAAACATGGAATTTAAATAAAAGTCCTGCAGAATTAGCAGAATTATTATCTATCCACTTATCTAATCTTAAAGTATTTAAGAAAGACTTTTTTGCATCAACCTTGCCATGCTCAATTTAAAAGAAATCAGTATTGATTTCTGAAGTTACTATAGAATAGAAGAGATTCACATAGTCAAATACCAAATTTCTTAACTGCTTCATAATGTCTCTTAACTTCAATAAACTAATTGTGTCAATAATCACCACTGTATTAAGAAGGTCAGTACCCATGTTCCTTCGAGTTTAGGGACGTTTTCTTCAAGTAAAATAAATTGTTCATTATTTAAATATGGCGCTTCCTGAATTTCTTCAGTAATGAAGGTAAAATACTTAACTTTTCGATATTTAATTGAGTCTTTCTCAAGACTTCGAAAGAGCTTGCTTCTCTCATCTTCTCAAGTAAACCTGCAAACAATCTCTTTATTTTGTAACTCTTCTAATGTCAAATGCAAATTTCCTTCCTGTTGGGTAGTCAGAATTCAGTACTAACGACAAGAAAAATGGTAAAAATCTGATTTATAGTTGTGCAGTGATGAGTACGTTGATATGGCCGCAGCTGGGTAGTGAAAAGGCAAGTGACCACGCAAGAAATAGGATATCCCCTATACCGCGCTAGTTTCAGGCCTCCATATGTCATCGGAGTGAGCTGCGTAGTAAATCATAAACTCTCTCTAATAATTGAGAACCACTGACGTAGAGATCAGAGTCAAGCTAGAAATTACTTGATCATCAACATATCTGATATCTCATCTAGAGGTGTTTAATTCCGTTCTAGTACTGAATTCCACCATACGTAAGTCATGATGACATTGAAGCGACACAAACTTTATGATAACATTTGCCTATGATTTATAAGGGCTTCTTTGCGATGTAGCTTTGGCAATGCTAGTGCCATCTGCCTGGAGAACATAACCAGCAAACTATTGGTAGTGACGAACTCAACTTACATTTTTCTTTATATTCCTCATTTTTCTATTAGACCATCTCTGAAACAGATGACTTTGCTGTTGACAATTTGGATACTCAAATTTCAGATGTCATTCCGCCTCGTTTGAGAAACAGAGGAGTAAGTTGGCACTGCATTGAATTAATTTGCTTTCTTGCGACCTGGAATATCTTTCAATTATGTGAGATTTCATCGCAATAATTAGCAATCCTCTCACAAGTCTTTCCTTCCACAGGAAGTAAAAAAGCGCTCCACTGTTTCTCTTATATTCGGACTATACATGTCCACATTTTTTCTGCTTCGATGCAATGTGTATATATTTTTCCTGTAGTCATTACCAGTGAAGACTAGGGAAACTCTGCGATGCAACTGTAAGCAGTTTATGCCCGGAAGAAATTGATATAAGAGCGTCAATTCCCACGTGCACCCTTGTCTCCACAAGCGATTGTTCTGAATTATTTGCAACTGCGCGTGCGATCCAAGATTTGTGTTTCCGAAATACAAACGTTCTTGTTACTGAACCATTTCAAATGTCCCAGTTAGGATGAAAAAGGATAAAGCAAAGTTATGAAAGCAAACGATGACTGTCACTTGTGTTGCAGTTGTGACAGCAATGTTCTTATTTGGCATGTGCGATTGCACGGTTAACATAGATTTTTCGGCCGTGCTGGGGATTTGCACTTGTGTGGACACGCGTACATTTGATCGCACGTGACACCGAGCATGGACTGTGTATTTGTGTATCAAGGTTTTATTAGACTGTTGCTCGGTCTCAGCTCATTTCTAGTAGTGAGTTTTTCATTGTGCTGCTATCGAAGAAACTGCAGTGATACCGGAGTGGCATGCAGTTATTACGTCCAAAGCAGAGAACGAGTCTTACTATGATGTAATCTGTAGGTATTTCTACTTACTAATGCGATGTTATGGAGTGTGCTGTATAGTGACAATATATTGCTCTACAACAGCAATCGAAAACCTATGGCTCGTGAGACAGATATGACCCTTTTCAAGATTACATCTGGCTCTCTGGCACGCAGACGAATTTTAGGAGGCATTTTTCCACTAGTGTCGTCTTCAGGTGGCATATACCTCAACAGAGCAGTGACCAGGCCACAAATTTAGCTCCCATGTGATACCAATATCCAGTTATATGGCTCATATGGAAGTACTTTTTAATATGAGGCTTTTATGACTCTCATCCAAAAATCTTCCCGACCCCTGCTCTTCAACATTACAAGTGAAGAATAAGATGTTTTATAAAATTGAATCAGCTACATCGGTCAGTTCTAGTCGGCAATGAAATTAACTTAGAGCCATAAGTACAGTGACACAGAAAGCATCCAGAAAGTTGGGAGGGGACAGGGCCGCCGAGAAACTAACTTTGGAAAATTACTGCTGGTTTACTGTATGAGGCCCCCAGACCTTGCAGCATTGGGTGTTGTGAGGCCCCTTAGAACTTGTGGCCCTGGGACAATTTGTCTCCCCTCTCGGCGTCCTGGGGGTACATGTATGCATGGCCACCTTCACAATAGGGGCAACTCTATAAGCTGAAATGGGGCACTTTCNCCAAGAAATTTGTGAAAAGCAAGAGGGGGCACTTGCCCTATGTGCCCCCTAGTTCCTTTGTCCATGCAGAATGACTTGGTTAATTTGCAACAGGACAAGTTGTAGGATTTGGGGAAGGTAGTGGAAGGCAATGTGTTCCATAGTTGAGAAGTGCTTGGAATGAATGGTGTTTTGTGAGCTAGAGTTCGTGTAGTAGTTAGTATAGCTTGGAAAGGGTGTGATTGGTTAGAGCTTCTGGTTATTGGAACACGTCTCACTGGATCAGGAATATTTTCTTGATCTCCAGAGAGCAATGCCTTTGAAATTGGCGATAAAAATGGAAGGATCTGCTACCAGACGACGATGGGAATGAGACTGCAGAGATATGGTGAGGTTTGGATTGTTGATGAGAAGGGTTGCTTTTGACTGTACTTCATCGAGAACATGGAGAGAAAATTTAGGAGCACCGCCCTATTGTTATCGACAGGAGTTGCATTTGGTCTCAAAATCCTCCAGTGCCAGCAAAGGTCCCCCAGAGAAGCCTTGTGAGACACCAGTATATGGAGAACAACAGAAGTAGATTGAAGGTCTCAATCGAATCCATGAAGCCAGGATTTTGGAGTGACAGTTAAATTGATCTTTGATTGATAAATTGTTGTAGCTGGGTGTTAAGTCAGCTAGACTGTTAGGTCTCTTGAATGAATCGGCTAATTAATCATTCAATCAATGATTAGTCAAACAATTAAACGAAAGTATTCAAGAATATATTGCACACAGTCAATGAACTCAAAACGATAAACACATCCAATGAAACTCATTTTTGAAATTAATTTAATACATCGACTTAATTTGGCTATATGAAATCCAGTAAGTTATGTATTGAATTATTAAAAGCGCTCTTGATTTTATTCTTTCTAAATAATTTAGCCATGTATAGCTTAAATCTTTCAATGCGACAAGGTTTTGTCTGCAGGCAATGCCTTTTGTGCAATTATNTGCAATGGTTTGCTAAATCCATGGGCTACAGCTGCCTTTTGGAGGAATGACAATATAGAAGGCCTGTTACACGCTAGATATTTAGCTGTAATCTGATCCGATAGTAAGCAGCTTTTCCATATTTGAATGTATCCAGTAAAAACAAAATTGCTTTTATTCAAAAGGTTTTTGAACCCCTTAGTATGCAAAAATTGCTCGTTATTGAATCAAACTGCACGTGATATCTAACGTGTACCTGGCCCAAGACAAATTTCATTTAGGCCGTAATAGTACAATAATGACTAATTTAAGTATTTCATTCATTTTTCCTATATCAAAAAACGACTATCTTGCAAAGCTACACAAACTCATTTTATTGGAATTGCAAAGGTGCAATTTTGCTGAAATCAAAAAGTAATGCAGGGCCCAAGATTCATCAAGACTTAGATGTTTCAGTTTTCCTTTAAAAAGCAAAACAAGCGTGCGTTTACTCAGCGGCCGGGAACGTGTGGCTCGCAGGGCCGCCGAGAGAATTCTGAGGCCCCCGGGCAAAAGAGAAAGGCGAGGTCCCCTGCAAGCGAAGCGAGCAGAAAATTTTCAGGGTCTAGAACTTAACCTTGGAAAGTTACTGCTGGTTTACTTTATGAGGCGCCCCCAGACCTTGAAGTATTGGGTGTTATGAGGCCCCTTGGAGCTTGTGGCCCTGGGGCAATTTGCCACCTCCGCCCCCTTCTCGGAAGCACTGGTGGCTTGAGAGCCAGATATGGCTCTTTTCAAGACTGCATCTGGCTCTCTGGCAAATCGTAGCCGACATTTCAAAGTAGAGTTTTGCAATACAGCGAAACAAGTCACTGTCAAAGCAGACGATTTGACAGCTCCATGTTATGAGAATTTAATGGCTCTTTCAGCCAAGACGGTTCCCGGCCCCTGGTTTAACTGCTTTTAAGTTAAGCTTTATGCCGCAGCTACCAGATGTTTTTCTATTCTTGTTTTTTATGATAAAGTGGGACATCCACGATAATCTGAATGTTTTCTTTTGATTTTCAGGCAAGATTACTCCTTAATTAGATACTCGTATAGTAAATGTGTATAGTACGTTAAATTCTAATAGAAACCACAATTTTAGTAAAAGCAACTTAATTATGATGTTTTTTTACTAACATGCTCGTAAATTTCATATTTCATTTGAAGTACCTTAATCATCAATTTTGATAATCCAGGTTTTAATTTATTAATCATCTCATTAATCCTTATTGCATTTGATGATGTGTAATACACGGTTTTTTATAAGAAAAAAGTCTGTAAGAAAATGAGGCTCAAATGGTCAAAATCTAAAGAAAATCTTAAGAAAATCACGAGGCTCAATTTCCAAAATTTAGTGTTTTTATCGGCCAAAAATCAATATGTCGTCGTTTTTGCTTTGAAAATGTTAAAGATGGAATTCAATATTAATAACGAAAGCGTAAGGAAATTTAACCAGTTTATTTCAGTAAAAGTTAAGAGAAATGTAAGAAAATCTCAGGCTCAATTTCGGGAAAAGGTAAGAGAATTGAGGCTCAGGCAAAGTAACGCTTTTCTTATTAAAAACAACGTGTATTTTCGTTAGTAATATGCTGATGTCTCTACTTAAAAGTGCAATTTTTATTTTAATGAACTCACCATTAAATAAGCGACTATTTATGTAGTAAACTCTGATCATCATAAGAAATTGCCTTTCATTTTGTAACCCCATCCCGTAAAATAGACTCCCTGCTATGTAATAATTTCTGACCATTATATTATAACTTACCATCCATTGTTAAATTTTTTCCATTATATAAATTAAGATTTATCTCTAAATAGCCATTTACGAGTATTAACTGATCTTTAACCAATAATTGCTTTATAACACTCAAACGTGTCAACAGGATACACCTTTGTCGAAGGAAGAGAAGTTGGACATGCTTATGAATATGCACGTAAGTATGACGTAACCAATCAAAAATAGTTTTAAGGCACCAGTCTTCAGTAGAATTTAGTTAACGATTTAACGAGAAGTTGCTTTTAATTACAGCAATATTTAGAAGTAAAGCAAATTTATCCAGAAATTAGTTGTAAGGCATCAGTCTTCACTAAAGTTCAATTAACGATTTAATGAGAAGATGATTATAATATTAGGAAGGCTTGGAAGCAAAGCAAATTTATCCAAATTGTTTGTTTTGAAATAGTTTTGAAGGCGATTTTATTCCGCTGAATTGACTCTATCTGTTTCAAGGCTGCATAGAGTTTCTTGTTCTGCAAGATGTTTCTACTAAATTAAAATCAGTTATGATTTTGTGAAAAATTGATTGAGTTAACAGTGAATAACATTATGTTTAAGCTATATGTTCTTTGATGGAGTTAAACACATATTTTGAGGCTATGTTTCTAACGATAATTGAAGCGTGTGTCTTGTAAAATCATTAAGTTGTATAGCAGTTTGAATTCCACTGTTGCTTTGTCTACAGCAGTAAAATTCTATTTGAGCTTCCATTTAAAATTTTGCAAAAGTCCAAGCATCTGATAGGCGTCTAGAAGATTTACTAGCTTAGTATACAGTATTTTGCTTCCAATATAACTGTTATCTTTCTTTGAGTAGCCAAGTTAATGAACTGTGCGACTCATTCAGAGGACTTTAGAGATAACTGTTGTCATATAAGTCAGATATTCATAGGATCTTTCCTTTATAGCAGTAGTTTTCAACTAGGGTTCTGCAAAACCCCAGGGCTCCACCAGTTCATTCCAGGGGTTCCGCCAGAAGTTACACAGAAGCTATGGTCGACAGTAATTTACGATTCTCCTGTGTAGACATGTAAATATTGGATCCTCGAGCCACTGGGATGTTTTCTTGGGGTTCTGCTCCAACAGAAATATTAATATTTACTGCTCTATAACCTGCATCTTTTCACTAGTCTGATGAGTCCTGTGCATATTTGTTTCTTTAGTTCTTCCCCTTCTTACCTTTTGGCCCTTTCGGCTTTCTCAGCATTTCAACCATCACGCCTTGATGCAAACCCCCTTCCCCCTAAATCAATTTCAAACAAAGTACACACTATTTTTATAAGAAACCTAGCTCAAGGTCTAGTTCTAAAAGTTCCTTATTTTTGGACTGCTATTTGTCAAATCCTAGTAATAAAAGTTCCTTAATAGTTCCTTAATTTCCACCGCACATATAGTGACATAAAAATGGCACAGATACTAGGCAACATCAAAATTCGGAATTTTGCCTTAAATTTTTGCTAGACATTAAGAATAAAAGCACAAATATGGAAGGGCAGAAGTTTCTAAATATATCTGTGCAAGTTTTGGCTGGAAATGAATAGAATAGGTTTCGTCATTCTTGATTATTTGCAGCTATAAAAAGTATTAAAATTGAAAAGTTGCTTAGTTTTCTTTCCGTTAGTAGTTTAAGTTCCTTAAATATTTCCGTCGTCTAGCTGTAGGTTCCTGATAAAGTGGTTCCTTGTAAAATAAAGCGTGTAACTTGAAAAGCGTGAATTTAATACGGTATCGCAAAATTCCTTCCCTGCGCGTGAAAGATAATAGAGAGTTTACGCAACACGATGCGTCTGCTCATGACGAGCCAAAGGAGTCTAGAAACTAGCGCGATATTCAGATTCGCGCCAAAGCTTGCGAGAGGATGGCGTGGCCGCGCTCGTTTTTGTAGACTTCTTTGGCTCGTCGTCAGCAGGCGCGTCGTGTTGCGTAAACTCTCTAATCATAATCCTGTAATTTATGATCTATAACATTTAGAATCAAGCCTTGAATATTTTGATTTCAAACGAAAAAAACCCTAAGAAACTTTAAACGCTTCAAATCTCTTATTGGGTGAATAGGATGCTGTATCTATGTCTAGCTACTCAGTATTTATGAAGGAAGTATGCAGTACACTTTTCATGCAGGAAGTAGCGGTATTTCCTAGAATTCATTGTGGATGTTTCGACGACCACAGTATTCATCCCAGCAGATGGTAGCAGAGAGTAGAAGCGCAAAAATTACTATGGAAGACTTTATGTGTGCTGTTAACTAGTATTTGTTTAAAGAATCCATATGAATGCAGTGCACATATCGGTTCATTTCATTTGATCTGCATTTAGAAATTGTTTAAGGAGAGAAGCCCTTCAGCAAAAAATGCTGGTTTTTAAGGGCCCCTCCAACTAAAATACAAACATATTT
>OLMO02000262.1:5655036-5668724 GCA_900291935.2 Cassiopea xamachana | reverse complement strand
TAAGAGAAAAACATAGTTGAAATAAAAGTACAAAAATTACCTTTAAAAGCAAAACTGCGATATCATATACTCCAAAGCTTTTAGCAATAGGACATACTCTCAAGCCAATTTTTAATGGCTGAAAAGATCGTCAGCTTTGTACGAATATCCTGGCTGTTTTTGGTGCGGAGATGGGTGTATACAAAACTTAGCAGACTTTAAAGCGGGCCTCCGCAGCTAGTGGCGCGCGGTGGCGCACAGCAAGTGCTTTCAAAAAAGAAAGAAAATAGGACATGAGTTACATCACAAACTTTTGGATAATGCTAACTGAGAGTCTTTTCCCCGAGCTCAAAGTTTTTGTATCTATAGCGCCACACTTGCATTATCCATATCTACTGAGAAGGAGGGGGTGTCATTAGGCAGGTATAACCTTCAACTGTGGTGCTTCTTGCTTGCTAACAGTGCCAAAATGGCGCTCAGCGAATGCTATTCATAGGTCCACATTTATAGTTAGTATTTACAATAGTAACTTAATGCTAATTTAAACCAACTATTTACAACACAAAACCAATTAACTTTATGCAAAGTGTCATATACTAAGATAACAAGTTAGCAGCAGATCCTGCAGGTGCATTCTTTTCCAGACCAATTTTATCTTATTCTTGAATGCCAGAAGAGTTGGTCAATTTTTGATTCTGTCATCTAGGGTATTCGGGGGAACTCCCCCTAAAAGACAGTGATTCCAGCCCAAAGCTTTAAACGTTTTGGAATCGGTTGTGTGGTTTTGCTCTGAGACGGCGGTAAAATTGAAAGCTAGGCACGAATCCTGCGAATTATGTTGAAAGTGAAATGGGCTATCATTCTTTTGCCTCTTCACCTTTCGCATTTTCATCGTTGCATTCCTAGTTTTTAGGATATTTTCTGCTTCTTGACCAATCCCATTTTATTCTATTTAAGGCCAATTTCCACTTAAACGAATGCACCGATTCGGTCGAGGCGGCCCGAGGTTCATGCATGCGTACAAGGGGTTTATCGACCGATGGAAAAGTTTAAACGATGTGAACTTCTCAATTAGCCGATTCGGTCAAGGGTAGCCAAGGGGAATCCACATCTGAACCTTCTACGCATGCACCAACCTCAGGCCGCTTCTGTCGAATGGGATACGTTTGTTTAAGTGATAACTGGCCTTTATTCGTCGACTCATGCTTTCTTGCCTCTTTTCAGGAACGTGGAAGTTTGATGTCTGAATGGGTCATACCTTTCGATGATATTGAGTTGAAAGAACTAATTGGAAAAGGACGAATGGGAAGAGTTCACAAGTATGAAATTGAAGATTAATAGATAAATATGTGACTATAGATATCAGTGTTTGTTTTAAATATATGAATTATATCGTTGAATCATGTGATTGTAAGAAAGCAAAAGTCTCCTAGTAGACGACTTGTTTTATAGATGTTTGATAAATGCTTGTAGTTTCTTATAAATGTCTATAAGAAGCAGGAGGCTGGAATTAGGCAAAAATTAAGAAACAATTAAGATACAAGCAGGCTGAGTTTCAAGTAATAACTTGCACCAACTGTTTTACTAGTAAATTTTTTATCAAACTAGCAAGAAAATAGAATGAACATCCATTAGATGCCTCAGAACCTGAGCATCCATTTTCTTGCATCACAATTGCCTAACCTGGGTTTTTGTTGTCATTGAAAGTCTTTAAATGTAGGAAATATTCAAGAAACATTTACGGTTGGATTAGGCGAAATATTAAGAAACATCCAGGCTGAAGCCAGAGAGTTTGTTTCTTATAAAAAAGATATGTAGATGCTGTTATTGGTAATGAGTTAAAGCGTGGATGAATACAAGGACAATGTTGACATATGTCTTTATTCTATGGTTCTTTCTAGAGCTCGATGGCATGGTGAAGTTGCAGTTAAAATCTTGCACGTTGAAAACCCAAGTGAGAAGGAGAAATCCGCTTTTAAATACAAAGTAAGTCTTTTAGTTTTTGAATGCTGAGCTGTCTGTTGACAGTGAGTGGTTAATCATGGTAGAAATAGTACCACTTATGCAGGTTAGCTCGTTCAGAAGAATGAATTTGCTGCTATCAATAAAGGACCTGTTTACTCTTCAGCTTAGGGGCTGTTATGAGAGAAGTGAAATTGGCAGACCAGAAAAATTGCAAGTTGCGAAACGAACACCAACACTGTAAAAGCTGCATTGTATTTTAGAAATATATACACTTGTTCTCTAAGCAGTGGGGCTGGATGGAGTTGTAGTTGGGCCAGAGGTTGGTAACCCGTTATATAGGGTGAACATGAGGAGCATTTTATGTTCGTGGTAAATTTGGTGATACAAAATTATCATGCAGTATATCTAGATTTGAATGTTTTGATTTAGTTTCCTTTGTCGTTTTTGGCATTGTGATTGGACAATGCCTTAGCTTCTTGCTCGTATGCCAGTAGTGTGCTGGGAGAGTATTCTCTAAGGGGGCACTTCCATTATAAAGAAAAATGGCTCCCCCTCAGACCTTAAACTTGCGCCCTTCAGGCCTCAACAGTATGCTGAAATAGCGATTTCTCGTTTTTGTACGCCTAGAAAGTTATTCTCAAAGGGGGCAAGACTTTTATTGTACATATAGGTTTCTGAAAAGCATTTCAAAACAATAATTTTATTGTCCTTTATCATAAAGGAAATGTGAGAGAGGTTGTTCATTTGCTTTAATATCAAAAAGTGATAGCAGTTTATGCAAAATTTCTTGTTGTGAAAAGCCTGGGCTGAGCTGCACAGCGGCATTATCGTGTTGCCATATAGATATACCACGGCTATTTTCAGTCTTTCAAATGCATTGGCTGCAGTAATTCATTTCATGGCCCATCTTGTCATAGAAGCACTCACTTTTTCTTAGGTGCAGACGTTTCGTAAAACCAGACATGAAAATCTTATTCTGTTCATGGGTGCATGTATGTATCCACCGACATTGGCTATTGTCACAAGGTATGCTGGATTGCCTTTATCTTTTCGTAAATTGTTATCATTTCTTCCAAAAGTAGCCTAATTCCTATCTTCTCGTTTCTTTTTTCATTTCCGATTTCTCATTGTCTAGAATGTCCACACCCCATATTCCTCTTCTCATTTTGAAATGAATCCTCTTATTGACTTTCATTTTGATATTATTTAGGAAAAATTGCGTTGAAAGCAAAAATAACTTATTAAATGCAGATGCAAGTATATTCTGCTTGGCCTGTCAACATCATAAAGCCATAAACTTGTTTTAAGTTAATTCTCACTCCACTGTACTTCTTTTCTGTCCTTCTTTTCTGCATCCCATACACCTTTCTATCATTCGAATGTGTTTTGTCAGCAACAGCAGGGCAATCTCTACCTTAACAGACCCAGAGTCCAGAGAAAAGTCACGGCTCCACCGTTGCGAGCCGGAGGAAGATTTCTTAAATATAGGGAGGCTCAGTAATTGTACAAAAATCTCGCTTGAGGAAATTTCTGATGCATGTAAATCAGGTGATTTGGCATGAGGGAAATATAGGGACCATATGGGACACCTCATATCGATGCTGTATAATGAGGAAGGTTATACATAAAGAAGTTACTGCCAGAGGAGGGTTCGACTTTTTTGTGGACTCTGGACTGACCCCTCTGATATTGTTATAGTCCATCATTTTCTTGTTTTGCCCATATCCTTCAGTTGTATACTTTTTATAAGAGTAAAGTCTCTATGGCTCAAAATCGTTGAAATTTAAGAATAATTTACGAATAATACAAGCCTAAAGCTTCATCAAGACTTGAGAATTTTTGCGTATTTAAGTTACGATACTGCTTCTAGATAACTTTTTTGTTATCGAAGTGATATCTATGGCTCTCGACCTTGTTTTGTTTTATGATGAATTAAGAAATGAGCACAGATTTGGTTATATTCCTTTGATTTTCAGGCCAAGTTACACCTTTGGTACTTAGGCATAATTTAGAAATAATCATAGGTTCAAAGTGAAAGAAGTTTGAGAATATTGAAGCTCAGCCAAAAATTAGGTATTATTTTTAAAAGAGTACATGTTGAATGGTCAGGGGAGAATTAATTTTAAATTTTTTTCAGTAATGTAGGTAAAATAGTAGAACGATTTTCCTAATACAAAGTTGAAAGTGAATCATCATATTTCTGTTGCAGTCTTTGCAAAGGCCTTACTCTGCACCAGCATGTACATGAACAAAATAATACGTTTGACACTAACAGAATTATTGCCATTATTGCACAAGTTGCTCAGGTATTTTTTATATACTTATAAAAACATGTTAAATAAAAGTATTCAAGCTATTTTTGCTCTATCACCAAGGTTATCAAGAGTACACGCATTTTTTTTATAAGAAACTAAGGTTCGATGCTGGTAGACAGTTTTTTAAATTTCTGGCCATTTGGATACAAAAAGCTCTTACATGTTTCTTAATTTTTTTAGGTAATGACTTTTTTAAACTTGATTCGATGGTGAAGTAAATAGTTCACTCACATTCAGAGCACGATAAAAAGGGGCGTTATCATGACAAAAGGGGACACTATCTTGATGAAAAGGAGAACTTACATGACAAAAAGGGGCAATTTCGCGACAAGGAGGGAAGCTTTTGTAACAAAATGACCAACTCTGTTGAGATTTGTAAACAGTCAGACTCATTGAACTTCATCAATGTCAAGTTGAAGTCAAGACAAATTTTTAAATGGGAACTTCTTGAGTGTGCAATTTACTGAGAATTAATGTCTGTTGTAGTGTTCTAATATACAATGGTGTTCAATTTCAAGGCTATTTCGATTGTCAACTCGAAAAATTAAAACTGCAAATTACTAAAGTTTCTTAGTTTTTTTCAATTTGGGTAGGGTTGTTTCCTAAATTTCGAGAAATTGAGCCTACCGTTTCTTATAAGCTGTTTCTCATAAAAAATGCGTGTAAGATAATTGAATGCTTTGTTTTGGACGAGTTTATTATACCCGTACTACATCGAACTGTTTCTAGTTCTTTTTATTATGTTGAATAGCTCATTTTTGTATAAATAACTTAGTACGTAATTTTGTTTGTTACAAAATTTGCGGAAGGGCTGTTTTTTGTATACAGCTTATGAATTGAATTGAAAAAATGATTATTTTGGTAGCCCTGGTTCCTATATTTGGCTATGTCATTTGTGCTTACAGAAGTAGTTTTGCCATTCAAATTTTCTCTCTTTTAGGGCATGGGGTATTTGCATGCACGTGGCATTGTCCATAAAGATTTGAATTCAAAGAATATTTTTGTTGAGAAGCATCGTATTGTCATAACCGATTTTGGCCTACTTAATGTCGCAGATACAAGATCACCTCTAGAGCGGTAAGATATAAGGATTTTTAACCTTTTCCTGCTTATTAATCATGGAAACTTCGATGCAATTTATTTTTGTTAAATCCACTCGTTAAAATAGCTATGTCTGGGTCAGAGGTTGCTTGATAGAGTGGATATTTTGCACCTCTAACTCAACATGTTGAATTCAAATTGTTGTTTATTGTTGTTTTTAAATTTTGTATTTTATTGTGATGTAGAAAAAGTTTTGAGAAAGAAAAACGATCGTCCTTGGTACTAGAGTTAATAATAATTTTGATCTTCTCCTTTCTCAGGCCCGGGTGGCTATTGATTACAGCAAATTGGCTATGCTATCAAGCGCCAGAAATAATGAGGGCGCTAGATCCTCTTCAGCCGGGAAGCGAAGTCCATTTGTATACAAAAGAAACAGATATATACGCTTTCGGGTGAGTAACCATGATGGGGAATCCAAATTGTGATGAAAATTTTCATCTGTTGCCTGTTTATTGACTTGAATTCTAATGCGTTCAATATCGCGCGTTTATGCAAGATACTGTGTAGCCCTTATAGTTTATGCAAGATACAACCCATAGCCTATAGTGTATGCGAAATCTTTGTTATTGCTCTTGTTGAGGAGTGTCTCAGAGGTAGTAGGAGATGTTAATTTATTTAAAATTCACCCTATTTAGGCCATGGTAAATGAATTTATCTATTTTTGTCGCATACACGTTTTTAAAACAAAATCTGGTTTCTAATCAATCTAGTACCAGACTCCTTAGAATTTAAGACATTTTTATAACGAAAAGAGCTGGAGATGTTAGACAAATTGCACATTAAGGACGGCCCCAATATGAACATGGCATTGGTTTTGATTTTGACTCGCACTGACGTATTTTGTTTGTGACTATGCTATTAGCTTGCCACGTCAGTGCTTTGTTTACGTTTCCACTGTAAGCTTGTTAATTGAATTAAGAAGCTTTTAAATAACTTTAGGACTAGAACGTTGCCAAAAATTAAGAAACTTTACGTGTAATTGTGAAAAACACGGATAAAAGTACCAATGAAGCTTTCGTGTTTTTAGAACCGTGTGGTATGAGCTGCTTACAACATGCTGGCCATTTGAGGATCAGCCAACAGATGGAATTATTTGGCAGGTTGGAAAAGGATTTAAACAACCGCTGAGCAAGCTTGAAGTTTCAAGAGATGCTAAGGTTATTTGTTATTTCACAGCGAATTGTACTTTGCGTGTTTACCTAGAGTAAGCAGTTTCACCTCCTATAAGCGCGCATTTTGAGTTCTTGGAACTGACTTGACACCACGCTGTTTGGACACAGCAAGATGACATGAATACTTTGCTAACTTCAATCACATGAAATATCACATGAAATTTTCATGTATACTATTTTTTTATAAGAATAAAAGCTCAGAGTGGCGGAAATTTAAGAATAATTTAAGAAAAGTGCAAGGCTCAAACTTCATTAAGACTTATAGACATAAGTAGCTACTATGAGGAAATAAGAAGGTATAAATAGGGAATATGAAAATATTAAAAGCTCAGTAATTAAGGGCATGTCCATAACTTTTTGCGCCCGCAATAAATATAATATGAACATCTGATGGCAATATTTATGATTATAAAGTTTATAAGAATATTAAGGCTAAAGATCGTTGAAATTTAAGCGTAATTGAGGAACACTGTAAGGCTCAAGATTAATCAAGACTTTGAATGTTTGTGCATTTGAAATATAGTTCTGTTTGTAGATTAACGTTTGTAATATTAATACAATATTTGCTATTCTACTCCTCTTTTGATATGCTTTATGATGAAGTAATACATAAACAGAGATTTGTATATATTCCTTTCATTTTCAGATGAAGTTACGCCTTTGGAATTTAAGAATAAATTGAGCATAATCTAAGTCTCAAAATATTGGGGCTCAGCGAAAAACGACGTATTGCTATAGAAAAAGAGTTTAGTTTAGCTAGAAAAGCGGGAGAAAATTGCTCNCCGCTTCAGACACTACTCTGATAAACGTTTGTTTTGTTTAAGAAAACCATCATTTTGCCTGAGCATCAATTTTCTTAACTGTTCCCTAAATTGATCTTAAGACTTTCTTAAAATTTTCTCAATTTTTACTGAAATAAACTGGCTAAAATCGGTTACACCTTCTGTCATTATCGTGTATACTCGAATTTGAATGCCTCCTTTAACATTTGGATTGTGATAATAATGTAATATCAAGTTTTTGCCGACAAACACTTTATTGTGGAAACTGAGTCTTGTGATTTTCTCAAGATTCTGGCCATTTGAGCCTCATTTTCTTATAAAAAAACGTCTAGCGCACTTCATTCCCCATATTACCAATGAAAATTTTATTTATGTTTGCAGGATATACTTTCAATGTGCTGGGCGTACAATCCAGATCATCGGCCGCAGTTTTACCAGCNCTCACGAAAGCCTTTGAAAGACTGCCTAAAAAGAAGCTGATACGGAGCCCATCGCAACCAATGTACACAATGTCCCGATCTGCTGACGCATTAGTGCTGTATTAAGGTGTTTAATTTTTGAACATGCACCGCGGAGGCTTGAACGTATTAAGTTCCAGTTCTCGTAATGAGTACTGCTGAAACACCCATGCTTTTTTGACTATATGTCAGCATTTTGTGTTGTTCATGTTGCTTAGATATTGCTCAAATCTGTATGGGATGCAATCACTGAGATGTCATCAAGCCTATTTTGTTGAAAATTTTTATGGTGCATGACGAAGGAAATTGCATGCAAGGTTCCAAGATGGGCTGTCTGGAGTTTAACAGGAGAGCTGCGAAGGAGCATAGAATGACAGGTCTCAGCAACTGGTTGATAAAATAGTACCGGTACCGGCGAAGCTATCAGAAAGACGGAGGAGCATAGCATGACAGGTTGCAGTAATTGGTGGATAAAAGAGAAAAAGTGCCGGTTCGTAGAGGTGTAGATATCCGGAGGATTATGGTGGAGACAATGCTAAATAGAGCATTTAATCGGAACTCGACGCTTGTTCCTTCCAAGAATTTCCAGAAAAATTTTATATTTAAATAGGCTTATAACATTTTTACCAAGTCAGTAGCACTGATTCGTGAAAATGATGAACCGCACTCTCATTGCTAGAGATCTCAATTGGATCACGTTATTACCCCCAGACAGTTCTCTCTGCCGTAGAAATCCCGATTGAATCATGTACTTACTCCAGAAATATCAACTGATGATGGTCAATTGCATCGTAGAAGAGTCAAACATTCACTAGAAGTGGCTGTTTGTGATTTGATTGAAGATAAGAATTCCACTAACTATTCGCAAGTCGTTTGAAAACGGACCGAATAAGCTGATACAAGGAGGAACTAGAAAGATAGTGAATCATGGAGCCAGACCAGACTAAATTGAAACCTTGTGCAATACTGGGAAAGATTTGAGAAGAAATCTTCATTCAGGTCTTGCCCTATCTGACAGTAGAAAAGAACTACTTCTTTCTGAAATGCAAAGAACGTTTACTATCTAGATACCTGCTCAGCGCCATGTTTCGTTATTGTTGGAGCAGAGAGGATGTAAAATTCGACAGAAAATCAGAGAAGCAACGTACTTCTGCTCAGAAGCATAATTTTTATGTTTGTGATGATTTTGACAATGTACCTAGAGCTAGGAAAGGGTTATGCAGTACCAATTGCTATTTGTATAGCGTTGTCAGATTCTCTTTATGCAAGATATCAGGCAACAATATTAAGAATCAGACTGTTCCTATTCAGATCTGTTAGCAGTACTGGTTCCTTGGTACTGGTTCGTTGATAGAGAATAACAAGCGAGTATTTTTTTAAATACGGAATTATATCATAGAAAATCCATAATTGTCGTTTTGATAGAATATTTTATTGAATGAGTTGCGATGGACAGTGTATCATAAGTCAGTCCACATTGCATTAGGCCACTTTTTGCAGAGGTTTCCAAAGCTCACAAAAAGATGCGTAAGGGAAGAAAAGCTATTAATTTCTGCTATTATTTATCAAATATGAAAAGACAGTCTTGGGATAATAAGAAAAAGACTGGACTGTGTTCCTGCAACGTTTTATTGAGGAAATGTTTTTGATCAAAAGTAAACAAATTAAATGTTTTTTTAATTATATCAAGTCACCTAAATGAACTCTCTTTCCGACTGAATTAGGTAAGAGCTCCATATCTCATGAGGTTCATATTCTTTGCCATTATAGGACAAGTAATCTGCAGGGAATTGTATTCCTTCATAGCGCTTCCATACGCCTAGCTGACTGTATACGGTGCTATTAATACCACAATGTCTGCCACAAGTCTTTGAATACTGGCTCTAGTTCTAGCTACAGATGAACTGCAGCATCGCTTTGGACCATACTCGTAAGTCCCGAATAAGCGGGAGGTCATAGTATGCAGGGGGTTGAAAAGCTCCTCAGGATGAAATAAGCGGGGGGGGTCGGAATATGTGGGGAGGAGCCGGAAGTTGGAATTAACTGTCCAACAACCAGCACAAATACAAAATATCCCGATTATTATCGCTGGAAGTAAATACTTGCCACATATATCTCATTCATTATTTGGGTAACTCAACAAAAGTACCAACTTTTTGCACGTTTCTTCTAGAAATATTGAAAATTTAATAAGCGGGAGGCCCTAATAAGAGTGGGGGTTTGGAAAATTTTTTCGAAAAAGTGGGCGGGGGGCGCTTATTCGGGACCTAAGAGTAGGTAATGTTGCGTCGCACATAAATGTCTAGGCCTACTTTTAGAAGTGATTACTATTTTCATAGTTACGTGAATTGGCTAACAACTCATCATTACACGAGGGGGAGGTGGTTTCACTCCCATTGCTGAGACGCAATGGGGCAGGAGTCGTAAAATCCCAAGACTACAGATGTTCCAAATACTTTTGGCAGACACTTATTCCAAATAATTTTGAAACTTATTTGTATTTTAAGAGTTATTAGTCGCGTCTTGTGTTGCAATTTTAAGTCGATATAAGATTTATTTTTTCATGTCATGAAATGTCTATTTATTCAACTCACATAGAGTTGTTGTATGCGCAGAAAAATCATTAGGCAAGCTAGGAAAATGCGCTCACAATTGGAATAAGTCTGGAGTTTTGCACATTGGGGAAGCATATCAAATCTTGATTGCCTAACAAAGGAATCACCATTGGGGATAGTCTTGGAAAATAAAGAGAACCGGGTGAGAAATGCTGGAGTAGTGCGAATGTTTAGAAAAAAGGGTTACGTCCTCTAGAGCACCGATTACTTGAAAGGGGTGGGAATAATTGGGGGGCTGGAAAATTTCCTAAAAATACATGGGGATGATCTGCTTTCACACTTTCTTTCATATGCTGAGACAAGGTTTGAAGGACAGAATAATGGACAATAGCATTTTGACTAGATAAACTTTAGAAGAAACTCCCTAGCTTCTTGCACTAAATCCTCAAAAGCAATAATTCAAATGCTACCAATCATTTGGGGGAGGACGGGGGGCGGTGCAAGTATACTTTTGATCAAGGTTGTGCTTGTGTACAAGGAGAAAGGAGGAAGAAGGTCAAGAATTACGTAGGTCACCCCATGAAACTTTACTGAGAAGAGTTAGGTGCAGTTAATAAGGCTACCCGACTTATACCAATCGTGGGCTGCTTTTAGTATAATTTAGTATCGGGAAATCCACAACATAGCTATAATCAAATAAACAACTATCTTTTAAATAATAATCTCATATACCATATTTATATTCCATTATATACTTACTTTATGTTAACTCACAAGTCCTTACTTACCACAAGGAGTGTGCCACCTCTCTTTGGTTAATATATTTCCATGCTATAGTTCTTGAGTATGCGAAGTTTGCAAATATGACATCCATAGAATTTTCTTTAGAGCTCAAGACATCAAATGGGGCAACTTAGGTTTAATGTTGGTTCGCCATTTTATACAGGCGCTCCTTTGAATCTTAATTTCGAAATGTGTGTATGATCTTTATAGAAAGATATTTTAATGTTTGATTGTAGCATTTGATTTGTCTCCTTTTTAATTTTAGTCTTAATAAGAAATGCATATGGTCATATAATAATCGTATTATCTAGTACAAAATTATCAAAATAAGCATGGCATTTTGGACTCTAGATTGTGTCAGTGAGTTTCGCTTCTTGGTTCTTTCTTTCGCAAAAATCGAGGACATATTGTGTGGAGAGGTCACTTCATTAAAAATGTCCATTAAACAGTGTTTTTTTAGATTCAATGTGAAAGCAGTCTCCACATTGCAATGGAACTGAGAGCTATGGCCTCCCTACTTTTATGAACAAACGAGCACTTTCCATTCCTTGATAGACGCCCCCTACTAATATGTTTGCAAAAATTGCATGCCAGCACATTCCTATTGTAGCCCACCGCCTATTAATTTTGAACCAAGATGGCACTGTCCGCCCCAGACCAGAATTTGCTTCGTTAGATGAACACTTAAGAAGAGAGACATTGCCGGCAGAAGCAAGGCACAGCAATAACAGTGTTGACACTAAATCATGGAATTCAATGGAAATGAGGGAATTAGTTTAATCAGGGAAAAGAAAGATCTTTAAAAAATTCAGGGAAAAGCAGGGTAGTTTAAGTTTTATATTGTTTCATTTCGGAGTATGTACTTAAATCACATGTAGTGAACCCAGCATAGCTTTACGGTACAGGGTACACAAATTAAAAGTTGATGTTTCCATATCTGAAGTAGATTAACTCTGAATTTCAAGGATAACTTCTACTAGTTTCTTAATCCAAGTCTTCCAATGTTTTCTCTCCCTTTTCACACTCCTCCCTAGTCTCTCTAGTTCACACCCTACCTCAACACACATCCAGTTTAGTGCGACAATCGCCAGGTTTGCCATATTGTATATTGTTCTGTTTGTGAGGTCCTTATGAAAAACAGTTCTGAATTGTATAAAACCGAAGCTTTGACTGGCTAAAGATGGCGTCAATGCTCTCCCAATCCCTTTATGCATCCAAAGAAATGACAAATTCCCAATTCACTGTTTTAAGAATATCAAGTAAATCAATGAAAAATGATGATTTCACTGAAAATATCTGGGAAAATCAGGGAATGTTTTTCTCTAATATTTGTCGCAACCCTGAATGATGCTGACGCTGAGAGAGGATGGTGGGAACACTTAACTTTGATGGTAAGTATGTAATGGGCCGTGTTACAAGATTTTACCGCCCCTCCCATCTATTGCAGCCCCCGGCTATTCAACCCAACTATTACCACCCCCTTCTAATCCGCACTGGAGAGCTAATACGCTGTAAGAAAACATGAGTACTGCTGCTAACCTATTTAAAAACTTTGCTTTCCCATCATTTTAATGTTTTGTGGGCCTAAAGGAGAGTGATTAGCTGGCAACGGATAATTTCCATTGGGTCTTCCGTATATAAGAAATTATAAAGAATAGAAATTATAGCAATATAACGTTTTTTGAAATAGTTCTTGCGATCAGTATCTCGTCTTTCTGAACCACCATAGACGATGCACCAACATAGTTTAATGCAAGTGAGGGATGGCGCTAGCGTGGGGCTGTAGCCCCCCAGGACTTTAACGATGCCCCCTTCGGCACATTAATTTCTATGCTCTTAGGAGACTTTGATAATATTCATGCCATTTTCTTAGGGCCTGTTCACAAGCAGCGGGCTAGCCCGGTAAACCGCACTACTTCATCCAGCCAAGGTGTTTTATATCCCACCTTCATATGGGAATTTCGATTGGAATGTCTATATAAACATTGTTTACAAACTTGCGGTCTATAACACATGCGCATTGCTTACAATTTTACCACGGTTGACCTGGCTAGCTCACCTGAAGAGTTACACAGGGGAAATTTACGTCTTGACTAGCCGAGATCTCTGCAGTTTCAAGTGAGATCTCGGTCAAGCGGGCTACCTCGCTTCACATATGAAGACAAGTACACGTTTTTTTAAATAAGAAAATAATTATTTTGCCTGAGCCTCAATTTTCTTGACTTNTTTCCCGAAATGGAGCCTGAGATTTTCAAAAATTTTTCTTAACTTTTACTGAAATAAGCTGGCTAGAGTGGTTTACACTTTCGTTAATAATATTGTATACTTGAATTTGAATTCCATCTTTAACATTTTGAATGTAATAACGACAAAATACCGATGTTTGGCCTATAAAAACACTTAATTTTGGAAATAGAGCCTCGTAATTTTCTTACGATTTTCTTACGGTTTTGACGATTTGAGCCTTATTTTCTTATAAACTTTTTTCTTATAAAAAAACGTGTAGCTCTTTCAGTATTAATCACTATGCAGCTGAGATCTCTCCTAGGCGGGCTAGCCCCCTGCTTGTAAAAAAACC
>OLMO02000262.1:5629848-5654936 GCA_900291935.2 Cassiopea xamachana | reverse complement strand
CCTTTGTCTTTCTAGCCAATACGAAATGTGTTGTCCGTTAAAATTCTTTGACACCGCTCACTGTCGGCACTTTCACAGCAATAGCCTCCCAGCATTTTTCCTGGCGCCACTCTTGATACAAGACTGACTTACCTGAAGAACTAGCTAATAAAATCATAATATACAACTAGAAATCTGTTAAACTAGCTTTTTACAACATGCAAACCTCAAAGGTACTCCTCAACAATAGAAGAAAAATTTAATTCAATGCATTCATTGTGCCATTTCAGTACAGGAAGTGCACTAAGAACTCGAAAACACGATAATTACTATATATTCTAATTTACATAAATACATGGGGCGTGGCAGGAACTTATTTGGGCATGGGAAATCCAGTCTTTGGGCCCCTATACAGTTGTGGAGCCTTACTTCACACAGAATCGCTGTAACTTAGGCATAATCTAAGACTCAAGCTTCATCAAGATTTAGAATTCTTGTGTATTCGAAGCTTGGACAATCAATACTATATTTATTATTCTGGTCCTCTTTTGATCTGCTTTATGACTAATTATGGCATCAACAAAGATTTGAAAATATTTCTTTCATTTACAGACCAAGCTACGTCTTAGACGCAAGAACAATTTAAGAAAAATTTTACGCTTAAGACCAGAAGAATTTAAGAATATTGAGGCCCTGGAAAAAGTTCAGTATCCTTATTTAAAAGTGTATTATTCTACAAATGGTGAAAGCTTAAAAAGAAAAAAATTTAAGGGTCCCACGTCAAAATTCCTAAGAGGCCTAACTGGAAATTTCTGAGTCCTGGTAGGCTACCACACCCCTGCTTAGGCGTCAAATCTTGATTGGCTAACAAAGGAATCACCATCGAAGGATTCCTGCCAATAATGTTGTGAGAATTCCTCTGTTAGCTAATCACTCTTATATTGAAACAAATTATCCTCTTTTAAACAACTGCAAACTTATAACTCGATTTGTCTGCGTAGACAAAAGTGAAACAGCTATGAGTAGTGAACCCAAAAACACGCAGTAACTAATCTTGCTAACTGCGACAAGAACTGTACTGCTCTCGCTCGACACAATATACTTACACGATATACGAGGAGTTTCTAAATGCAACAAGACATAATTAAACACAACCCCCTGGAAGAGCAGCTCCACGCTAAATAGGTTTTGTTTTTATTGTTCAGTTTTAATAGCTACTTTTCGTTATATATAACTTAGTTCGTAGATTTTCTTTTCTGTAATTATGCAGAGGGGTTTTGTGTATAAAACTTGAATATGAATATGAAGGAATACGAAAATACTGGAGTGCGACGGAACGGCTAAAGCAGGGCTGGGAAACTCATTGCCCACGAAGGCAATTTTGTGGCCTGCGAGGTGGTCGAATCATATTTTTAAAAAATGTAATGTACCATCTTTGAAGTTTTTATAAATACTATCAGTATCCGGCTAACATTATTTTTCCTTTAACTTAGGCCCACTCACGTACAGGTTGGATGGACAAGGCTCACTCTCCCAAAAGACTGCTCATCCCTGCCTTAAAATCATATGTATTTAGTGTTCGAATAAAATCATCTACTATGTTGAGATTTCATACACAGTTGCTCGATGGTATACACAATAACACAACAGCTTGTATGTAGCACTTTACAAGTCTTAATACTACAGCGAAGCTCGAGTATGCCCGACCTCTTCGGACCAGGGGAAACAGTCCGCGTTATGCGAAATCCGACCTATACAAATTTCTTGCATTTGCAGAAAGAATAGGACCGTGTATCCTTGCACGACTTGTGAAGTACTTAAGGCATATCTGATTTGCACGAGTTTGGCTGTACTCCTGTTTGATTTTCCTCAACCACTAAGGCGCAGTGTTGTGACAACTGAGAACTAAACTAGATTCGAATTCAAGCAGTCAAAACAACATCAATTTGCTATAAACATAAACAAACGAGGACTTCAAAAGATGAAGAAGTCAACTGTGTAGCTCTGACTGCTATAACTAAACTTAATGATCTTGAATGGTGAAGATATCCAAAACGAGAGTTCTCAAACTCATCACAGAGATACAAGAGAGTTTACGCAACACGACGCGTCTGTTCATGACGAGCCAAAGGAGTCTAGGAACTAGCGCGATATTCAGGTTCGCGCCAAAGCTTGCGAGAGGATGGCGTGACCGCGCTCGTTTCTAGACTTCTTTGGCTCGTCGTCAGTAGGCGTGTCATGTTGCGTAAACTCTCTACAATTATATGGTAATGCCTACTTGCTTGCATACCACTTCGAATGAACAAAATAAGCATTTACCTACTTCAGAAGTCATTTTACATGTTTCTCTCTCTATTTCATCCTCAACCAAACCACGACTTCCATCAGAATTTAACATAAATACTAAATAATTTAATGCTAAAATAAGTAGGAAGTCAAAATTTCCGAGAAGAAAAACTTAGTAGTAGCATGACCTTAGCTGCAACGGTTCTGCTGTCTTGCCATTGGAAAATGCGGAAGGCCTAGCCATCTTCTGAACTCATTTTTCATGATGTAAACTTTCCCAGGGTAATGGGATTAAATACACAGAACTGCAACTTTGGGGTACTTTAAATGCTTTCTGCACCAAAGAGGTCAATTCAGTATTTGGAAACTCTGAAAAGCAAGTCATTGAATTTCCATCTGTGTGNAACTTCAGGTACTGGGTGAACTGCTGAACGTGCTCTTTACTTGACTTGCACACGATTAGAGAAGTCTTTTGCAGCTTGAGAACTTTGCGAAGATCAAAGACTGTCTTGAACTCGTAACCTAACAGCAAGAGCCTCAACAAAGCTCTGCCGACAACGTGCCTAGGAAAGGAGGGCCATCTAGGTAAGGTGGGCCATTCTTAGGAACATCTTCATACTCAAAGTAGGGACATGTCTTGAATGAGCTTTTAGACGTAAATTCCTGTCATCTGTGAGTAAGACTACATTCCTTTGCACCCGTAATGGTCCACCACCTAGAAAATTCAATAACATCGGGTTAGTCTAGTAGCACAATACTAAGTGAGTGACAATAAAGGATTGATATCATAAAGTTACATGTACGAGCATGGAACGAGGAAAATAGGGAAACAAATATACACAAGATAGCTACTCTCAAGTGCCAAATAAAAGGGGGTCCTAATAACAGGGGGGTCGGAAAAAATTCCGAAATTTAATAAACGGGGGGGTTGGAAATTGTGAAAAGGCATTAAATGATTATACAAGGACGTAAAGAACAAAAAAATGTTGTCAGAAAGCATAAAGCAACAATATATACAGCAGTACTCTATTTTGTTATGTACTGTCTACTATAGTGGCCCATCTTTGCCACCGTTTGTACTCTAGTTATTTGTCGCTATCTATATCCTATTTTGTAATTCGATTTTGAAAATCAGCTATGTGAATTCCTGAGCTCAATAAACTACTGCGAAGAAAGTAGTTTATTGAACTACTTGGCAAAAATAGAAAAAGCAGCTCACCCGATGCAAATCGGTTTGTCGTTTCTTCACAGTAATGAAGGCAGCATGATAAAATGATGTCATCATTTTTGCCCTGAAATAAAACTCGTCAATATAGGCTCCAAATGCTGCAAGAATTTTCTAAGTAACAATCTGCAGTAGCAGCTTTCTATCTGTTCACAAAATTCTTAAATTGCAATCAGAAAATGATTGCATGAAGGCTGGAGCTGATTCACTAAAAATTGAGAGGAAACAGAAACCTGAAGATGTGTGGTGAAATGCAATCTGATCCCTAGGAAGTGCCACCTTTCAAACCAAGCAGATAAAGAAATGAAGGGTTGATTTAATGAAATAATGAACAAGTGAAAGGAAGAATGAACTAGTGAAAGAAAGAATGAGTGAACAAATTAATGAACGAACATATGAATAAAACAAATATGAGTAAAATAAGACTAAAGACAATTCGAAATCCAGTTTTACCCTTCAAGAGCTGTTGTGAAGTCGCTTACCTCATTGATCAGGTAAAGAGGGCATAGGCATCAAATCTTGATTGGCTAACAAAGGAATCACCATCGACGGATTCCTGTCAATAGTAATTCATTCGATGGTGATTCCTTTGTTAGCCAATCAAGATTTGACGCCTATGCTGGTAAAGAGAGTTTTGTATAGAGCAATGTATCACAGCAAAGTGACAAGCGAAATATAATCAAAGTTGATTTAAACTTAGGCCTAGATTGATCAAGGAGCTTTCTAATGACGGCCTATGATCGCAATTGGTCTGAGTACCTTATCCGAACACAATTCTTCGTCTCTGAATGCAATTGTCTCTAATTCTGTGCCAGCACTTGTCAGTGCCTTTAATTGTTTATCACTGTCACCGAACCGCCTTTCAAGCATCTCAACTGCTAATCTGCAAAGAGAAACTGCAAAATTAACAGATCATGACAAAACAGTGCTTTCATAATATTGAATTTTACACAATATCTTTAGACGAATAACTTTATAAGAACACGAGCCTGCATTTTGGTGGAAAATTAAGAACAGATTGAGAAAAAGGCTGAAACTGAAGCACTTTCCTAAAGTGTATTTTGGACAACAATGCATAACCTTTCCACTAACAAATGGACAAGAAAAGTCCTTTCCTTGATAGCCTGAGGAGAATTGATAGCCTTGTCACTTCTCATCTTTAACTTTTGCGAATTAGTTGCCCTTAGCGAATCTAGATACTGTGCTAACATCTCTTTATAATTGTTTATAAACTCTTTCAATACAAAACATTGATATGCAAGACAGATAATCTCGAATGTAACATTTAGCTAACGGGTTCTATATCAATAAATAAAAGCGCCCAATGTTGTTTTGTATATTGTCTTTCTATGTATTTCTAAATCGCCTACACCTTACAGATTTAAGAACAAATTAAGAACAATTCAGCCTCCAAATTTCGGAAATATCAAGAACAGCCAGCTTAAAACTCAATTTTACTGGCTCTTATAAAAAAGAGTGTGTACGCACATACATGTGTGAATTGTGTATATCAATGAATATTTCTCAAACCTCGCGCGTTCCTGCACAATTGCTGCATTACTGCTCTGCGTCTTCAACTCTCTCCCCTTTTTCAAGCCATCAAGCTCGTTCACAACTACAAAGTAAATATTCTCATACAGCCTTCAACAATTACTTTGGCTACTGTACTAATTATGTGCGAGAACACAGATCACTTGCTAACAGACGTGAAAAGTCGTGATAACTTGAAAAGACGCGGAAAATCGTCACGATAAAAATCAAGTTGTACAATAAGACCAGCTGGAGCTATCGATCTCGCTATTGCTAATCGCTTCATAGCTAGAATTGGAATTTGAAGGTGATTGTATCTGCAGTCAGTTAGGCAATGTCCTATCTGGTTCTTGAAATAAGCACACAATATTCAGCATCAATTGTGAAACTAAACAAAACATCCAAATACGGCTTCAAAATTTCCAAATAAGGTGTCAAAATATCCATAGAAGATAAGAAAATATCCAAAAAGGTGTCAAAATATCCAAAAAGGTGTCAAAATATCCAAAGAAGGCTTTAAAGTATCCAAGGAAGGTGTCAAATATCCATAGAAGATATGAAAATATCCAAAAAGGTGGCAAAATATCCAAATACGGCTTCAAAATATCCAAATAAGGTTTCAAAATATCCATAGAAGATATGAAAATGCCCAAAAAGGTGTCAAAATATCTAAAGAAGGCTTCAAAGTATCCAAATAAGGTGCTAAAATCCAAATAAGAGCTAGTTCATACGATGAGCCATAGATGACCCGAACCTATTATAGCATTGGTTCAACAATGGAGCGACCGAAGGTGATGAGCCAGTGTTGAACCAACGAACAGCGTGACTGTGGCTCGAGCCAATGCTTTTCTGTGGTTTCACACGCTGAACCGAAGATGAACTTAACCAATCAAATTGCTAAATGCATAGGTTCGGCTCATCTACGGCTCATCGTATGAACTAGCTCTAAGAAATCAAATGCAGACCAAATATGGCTCCAAACCGGAAAAGGCAATCTCACCAATAAGCGGAAGTATAATAGTAAAATCTTTTGAGTCCATAATTCGAACCAAACCATCTAGGTAGTCAATGAAACAATTCGTATCTGGCACAATGTACTTTGGATGGTTCTCAGAAATGATATGAGTTTGTGAAGCATTTGTTTCTACAATGGCCTAAAAATGAAAGAAAACCGATCAATGCTTGCGAAATCGATTAATCAAAACAAAAGTTAATGCACAAAGAAATGCGAATTGCCGAGGATGGGCAACTGTTTACAGGGTATATACGGACGTTTCGCCAAAAAGGACAAATTTTCCCGGACTTTTTTTGCGAAAACCCATACATTCCCTCTAACTTTCTTCTGGAAAACAACCTTCTCCTTGACCAAAAGGGTCAACAGTCAGTTCTTGGCAGCTGCCAGCCGCTATTTTCAGCACGGTGTTAATAATATTTGTGAGTAAATGACAAAACTAATTAAAATTTTTCTTTGATTGATAAAATTATCACGTTAAAGATAAAACATAGGAAAGGGCAAACTTAAAATGTAAACTAAAAAAAAACTAAATACTTCAGTGATGATCGAAAATGAAATATTTTCCCTGACCTACTGCACGAAATTACTATTTCCCCTGATCAATGAAATCGCCTGACATTACCCAAGTAAAAAGGACACTTGCCCCCTGAACTTCCCTGACCGTATAAGTCCTGGTTTAGAAGCTGGGCCACATCAGTCAAGCCTTGTCTTAAAGCCATTCAAAGTTAAAAGAAAAACATAGATGATGGTCTAAAAATAGATGTAATAAACCTTCAAAGCTGGTATAATCTATTTGATAATATGATTCTGGCTCTTCATAGGCCACATAATTCTCTTCGTGGGCAGAAAACGCTCCATTACATGTATTTGTAGCAAGAAGTAGCTTATTAGTGAAAGAATTTCAAATGGAGTATGACCAACTACCAGAAAAAACTTGTCCCAAAATAAATAAGCCCCCAGGGGGGATTTAAGGTGTAGCTTCATGTCAATGCAACCGAGAATTCAATTCAATGCCTATAGCAATGTATGTCGTTGCAAACTCTGAAAGTATGATACGTGGAGTCAAAGGAGTAAAATTGCTTATTAATTTTCAACTACGCTCAATTACAGCCTGTTGAATTTCTTTATATTTTGATTCGCGGAAATTCTTGGCCTCTCCTGGCTTAATTCTACAAATCCGTCCGAGAGCAAACAGAATACTCACATCTCTTTCTTGTTTTCTTTTTTCATTGTCTATAAATTGCGCGGTAAGCTCCATTTTCTTGGCCTGTGTAAGAAATAAAAAAGATTTTAGTGTTCTATCTAGGAGCAGACTGTAGGGTTCTATTATGGAACTTATCGTAAGGCTCAATCATGGAGCAGGTCGTAAGGTCTTTTCTTGGAACAAGTTGTAAGGTTCCTTCATGGAGCAGATGGTAAGATTCTGTTATGGAAAAGATTGCAAGGTAACATCATGGAACTGATTGCAAAGTTCAACCATGAAGAAGATCGTAAGGTCCTTTCATGGAACATATTGTAAATTTCCTTCAAGGAACAGATTGCAAGGTTCCTTCATGGAACAGATTGTAAGGTCCTTTCAAGGAAGAAATTGTACGGTTCGCTAATGGAACATATTGTAAGGTTCTTTCATGGAAAAACTGACTCTGAAACAGCTGATACTCTATTGTGGAACCTTAGTGCAACAAAAATGATGATAGAACAAATGGTAAGCCATTTGGGGCTGGATGAAATAAAACAAAATTGCATTTTCCTCTTGCAATTTCTTCCCTTACACATGCAAGTATACTATCTACTATCTATAATGTAAATATCAACTATACACATACCTTCAAAGCGTTTAAGTGCTGTAGATCTCGACTAGAAAGATGGAAAGATAATGATTCAGCTGACTGGTATTAATTGACCCCAAATTACAAAAAATCTAAAAAGATACGCGTAAGAGAATGAATGTTGTCAACTTTATATTAAAATCCTTCAATTCGATTACAATATTTCAATTCAATTGCAATCTTTCAATTCAATTGCAATCTTTCAATTCGACTACAATCCTTCAAAACTCAGCTCAGATCCTTAAATTAGATTGCAATCCTTCAATTCGATTACATTGCTTACAACCCTTCAATTCAACTGCGATCCTTCAATTCGACTACGATCCTTCAAAACTCAGCTCAGATCCTTAAATTAGATTGCAATCCTTCGATTCGATCACATTGCTTACAACCATTCAATTCGATTGCGATCCTTCAATTCGATTACAATCCTTCAACTCAATTAAAACCCTTCGATTCAAATTCATTCTGCCGTTGTTGCCAACGAAAGAATAAGGCCTAAACCAAGATGAGATGTTTTTACTTATGCTAGTTGAGCAAAAAAGGCACGTTTCAGATCACAATGTGATGGTTGGAACCAGGAAATTTTGTACAAAACTTCCCAAGCACATTTTTCTTTCAGCAAAGCTTAACGTGGAAAGCAAACCAATTATATTGAATTGAGGCTTGAACGAACACCCATCTTTCATCCTACAAAAATTGGTGGTGAAGACTGAAAATTTGCCACAAGAATTGCATCGTAGCATTCCTCATTATCACTGTAAATTATGATTCAAGCTGATTCGCAAATGAACAGAAAAATCATTGAAAATCACTCAAAATTACTGAAAATCACTCAAAATGATTGAAATCAAAGCAAAATGTTCTTACTCATCAATGTCCTCTACGGCATCTTCAATGATTACGTCACTATCATAATCCTGCTGCGAACGAAAGAAAAAGGTCTCAACTGAGATGAGATATTTCTTACATATGACATTTAAGCAAAAACAGCACATTTCAGGTCACATCATGATGGCTGGAAGCTCAAAGTTTTCTTGCATTAAATATGTGTGGATAACGATGGGCGAATCTTATGCTGTAGCTTCTAAAGTATTGGTAAATGTGGGGCCTAGGGTCATATAAGCAGTGATAGGTGCCACCCTATACACCATCAGCACGGAAAAGGATTTTGGCATTTTTGATGGCATGCTAAAGAGTCCCCCATTTATCAATACCTTAACTATGCTACCATGTGATAAAATACACAGATTTGTGATAAGTGGAGGAACGTGCCCCCCTGTGCCTCCGGTTTCTACGTCCATGAGTAAAATATAATAGATAATGATCACATGGCATATCAGTGTTTGAACACAAACAGAGTTCTGCAATTAATACTCAGAGAAATATTCTTGTTGACCAGTATCCTAACGTAAAATTCTATGGCAAATCTCGGGCAACACATTTGCAGGCGAACGAAATACTCTGTGACCGAAATACTGTGTGCAAATTTGCAGGCGACCGAAATACTTTGTGCGAATTTGCAGGCAAACCGGAATACTGCGTACGAATTTGCAGGTGACCGAAATACTATGTGCAAATTTGCAGGCAACCGGAATACTGCGTACGAATTTGCAGGTGACCGAAATACTTTGTGCAAATTTGCAGGCAAACCGGAATACTGTGTACGAACTTGCAGGTGACCGAAATACTGTGTACGAACTTGCAGGTGACCGAAATACTGTGTACGAACTTGCAGGTGACCGAAATACTGTGTGCAAATTTGCAGGCGACCGAAGTACTGTGTGCGAAGTTAACTCACATTTTCGTTGTTTGCAGACTCATCCAACAACGGCACGTTTTTGTCTTTTGCAGGTGAGCAAATAGTGTCATCTGGCATAGCCACTTCAAATGACGAAGTCTCTTCGTTAAAAACAACGGGTACTTCGTAGCTCTCCGAAATCATGAATGCTAAATCTTTTAAACTCTCAGATCGCATGAAAGCTTCGGCCTTTTGCTGCAAAAGGAAAACGTGAGCTTTAACATCTGACTTTCATAAGAGTGTATAAGCAGATAAGGATGGTAAGTCAGGGTTCATACCCAGTAAATGAATCAGAATTCCCTGACTATTCCCTGACTTTTCCCCGAATGGTAGTCAAAAACACCCAAATTTTCCCTGACCCCAATTTCAGGCTGAATTGTNTTCTCAATTTGGGAGGGGGTAGGCAATTCAGAAATACATAGAAAGACAATATGCAAGACAACATTGAATGTTTTGATTGATTAAGAGCCCATTAGCCAAATGCTACATCTGAGATGGTATCTCTTGCATGTCAATGTTTCCTATTGAAAAAGTCTATTAACAATCTTAAATAGACATTGGTGGTAAAGTATCTAGTTCCACTAGGGGCAACAAATTCGCAAAAATCAAAGAAGAGAAGTGACAAAACTGCCATTTCTCCTCAGGCTATAAAGGAAAGGATTTTTCATTTCCATATATTGGTAGAAGGCTTATACATCGTTGTCCTAGAATACATTTCACGACAGTGCTTCAGTCTTAGCCTTGTTCTTAATTTCCCCCCAAAATTTCTGGCTCGAGTTCTTATAAATCATTCTTACAAAAAGAAAAGAGTGAAACGGTACAATTTCAAATGAAAATTTACAACATANACTTTCTGTTCTTCAGCAACCTTCATCGAGGGGTTCTCCATATCCATTAGAGGTTTAAAACCAGATAAAAATATGTCTTCATAAAGACCAGTAGGCTCTCCATCTGCAGAAAAGGGGGAAGAATTTCTTCAACAATGCAGGTATGCATAGAAAATAACCAAAAATATCAAAAAATCTGTGACAGATAGAACTAGCTCTTACTAACTAGAGCGGGTCCCAGGATTAGCATATCTAGCTCCTACTTGATCGACTTTCAATGAATAAAACTTCAGAAACTTCTTGAACTCCTTTCCTACCTCCGTCTGAAAACTTTAGCTTCAACACTCACTTCAGATAATATCACGTTACTTTAGATTCTCTATTTAGCTCCCCAGGGAGCTTATTGGAGAGGAGACTTATAAGAGAGAGGGCTAAATAAAGCCTCTTAATCTTTAATAGCTAACTAGATATTTGCTGTTTGAAAATAGAGAGCAATAGTTGAATTATTTAATTTGCAAATCATTAGCCCACAGCAGCACAAACAATATTGAAAAAATTGTGTGGTAACCGATGATATAGATGACTTTGATACTTGATAGGTTGAGAACTATTGCTTGCAGAACGTGATCAAGCTTAATTTACTTCCTTCTATGAAGCTTACTCCGGCTCGGTACAATTCAACTTGCGCTTGGTACTATTCTGTTTACACTTAGTACTATTCTATCTACGCTTGGTACTATTCTCGTTACACTTGGTACTATTCTCGTTACACTTGGTACTATTCTCGTTACGCTTGGTACTATTCTACTTCCGCTTGAAACTAATTCTTCTTCCGCTTGGTACTTTTCTACTTCCGCTTGGTAATATTCTATTCACGCTTGGTACTATTCCGGTAACGCTTGGTTTTTTCTACTTCCACTTGGTACTATCCAGCATTTTCTAGGGGAGAGGGTTCACTAAATTTCTTGGTCCAGAAAAGGGGGGGCTAAAAAGAGCGCTTACGTAAGTGTGTGAGAATTTGGCAAAGTTGCCACTAATGAATTCATTGAGTATGAAGAGGTGACCTGCTACATGGTCATTCTCACAAAATATCAACCAGGAGTGTAAAAACAAACTCTCTAGCGGCCTAATCACATGGGCTCGGTAAACCGGGATAGAATCAGCTTGCTATCATTTGAATGTTTTAGCAAGGGTCATTTCAGGTTATGGTCACATGAAGTTTCAAGAATTTGCAATGACGGGAAAATGAATTAAAACAACATGAAATGAACCCTGGCAAACCGGGCTGGAGCTATCATATGAGAAAAATTCAGTCCGCTTAGCCGGGATCTCAGCTGAAGAGAGTGAGACCCTAGTTTACCGGGCTAGCTCGCTCGTCATATGATAGCAAGTAGCTTTTTAACAGCATTTCCCTGCAAAGCCTAGATCTCGACAAAACGGGGTAGCCCGGTCTATCGAGCCCATGTGAAAAGACCCTAGCTAGGGGCACAAAATAGGTGAAATCAGCAGACTATTGATGACAATACAATGTTTTGGAACTTAACAATACAATTGGTGACTGTTTTTTGAAATTCATAACTTTTTCTTTGATTGATATTGTTTTCAAAATTGTATCCGCCATGCATCTTGTCACGTCCGTCACGAGACATTTTATCAAGTTTTTCCAGAAAATCAAGAAATTACTTAAATTCCTCAAATTGGTTTGAAACTTCATCTATTCGCATTGCCAAGTATTCAACCATTTATGATTCCTTCTTAGAAATTCAGAGAAATCTCAAGAAACAAAACATTACTGGGATGATGTAATTTGTACGATGCGAAGTACGTCACGCAACTTTAAAGCCTTCTGCCAGAAGCAGGTTTTGCTGGATACAGAGTTATTTTGTAAATATTTAAGCATTCAGTTTCACGACAAAGACACTTTGAGTTGATTTTCGGATGTTTTCATTAGCATTTTAGCCATGTCATCTCAAATGTTTCACTTTGGATATCACGTACATCACGTGACATCCGGCCCTACAATGTTAATTGTCAATATGAAAGGCGCACGCAATAAAAGTTATCAAGAGGGATTAAATGAAAATGCTCAATTAATCTACTGAAGACAATATACTAGATATAACGATTAGTTACCTTCTATTTCCTCTACTTTCTCTACTTCCAAAGTTCTGATTGTGCTTAAAAATTTTATGTAGCTTTCCCAGATGTCTTTCATGTAACTGTAAAAGAATTTAATTATAAAATGCAAAAAGCAACTAATTAAAAAAATTCAAATGTGTAAGGATTATAAATGGTAAAAGAGATAGTGTCAAAGTACAATCAATAAACCACACCAGTAATAAAATGTGTGCATTCTAAGTTTTCAAACGTTTGAATGGACTTTCGCCACCTGACTATGAAAAATACTTTAAACGTTTGGATCACTGCAAAGGGACTCGTGGAAATAATCATAGCTTATTGCTTCCAAAAGTGCAATTTGAAGCAGGTAGAAAAACATTGACATTTTCAGGGCGCTAAGATTTTCAACAAACTTCCCAACTAAGACTTTCTAAAGAAAAATTTAGAACTGCACATAAAATCCAGCGATGCTGTGTCGAAGAATTAAATTTTGGTTGCAGATGAGACTGAGCTCTCTGCCTTTAGCGAAAAGGGTTAGATAAATGTTACTACATTGTTGGAGGTAGTACCTCTGACAACTCTATTTCTGGTAAATTTCATACCTAAATCTACCATTTTTACTGCTATTTACTTTCTTACGCCCATGGGCCACTGAACAACAAACTTTTGAATTGCATAGTTTTTTTTTCAGAACTGCATGAATTTTTTTGTTACTGCAAATTTTGTGTGGAACTGTACGTTAAAACCCTGTTCCTAACAGTATGAAGGCTGAGTCGTCGGTAGTTTAATTGAAGAATGCCTGCAAAGATTTTAACTTCTACTTTTAGCATCTAACTTTTTCTTCGAACTTAATACTGTTTAAATTTGTTAATTTGTATATAATTTGATGTTAGTTCTTTTAGGTAAACAGGTCCTTCATTGATAGCAGCAAATCCACTTTGCTGAACAAGCTAACCTGNGTATAAACATTTGTATATTATTACTAATATTATTATTAAATGAACTGCATGCAGAAAGCTCCCCTTCCTTCCAAAAGACAAGACATACAGAATATACTGCTAGTATCGAGAGGAGAGAGTGAATAGTGGACAAACACAAGGGCTACTAGCAGACTACGCAACCAACAAAGTATTCTATGTACTTGAACATGCATGAACCTTCAATACTATAAAAACAACTATGTCTCCATGCATATAAGGGGAATTTGCGTTGGCTTGGCCAAGATTTAAGTACAATGCCCTAGTACTATTTTCAATCTTGGAAAAGAATCTAGCTTTGGGATGCTAACGGAAATACTGCGTGGTGTGTAAGCACGTGATTCTCTCTACCCACTTCCTAATTATGGGAAAGAGCAGAGGTGTAGAAGAGGGAGAGCAGTTTCCCTTCTCCACATTCGCTAAATTTCTTGGAAATAAGATTTTTGTAGATAAAATATTTCTGTTACATACAAAATGCTTTTTCAAAATGTTGTTTGTGTAACTAGGTGTGTCAAGCTCTTAACTTCCTATAAAAATAAGTCTACAGAAGGATCCTCCTAGCTATCAATGTACTTCTTCACCGCTGGAAATAGGCCACCTGTAACTGCATTCGGAACTTAACGAGAAAACTTCTAGTAGCTACTTAATTGAGAACTATCATAGAAAGAGTAATTATTTATAAAGCATAAAATATACGTAATGTGTTCCGAAGGTAAACTTTTGAATTCACTAATTTTAGTTATTTGTCAAGACAATAATTCTTCTATAATAGTTTTAATTAAAGCTGTTTGTGGTTACCTAACAATAGCTGTTTGCGAGAGACGTGTTCCTTGAAGGATGGTTGCTGCCGTGGGTGAATTCCCTGGGGGACAGTGTGGCATGGCTACTTGAGTGCTGGACAGTATGTTTTATGACAACAAGTCGAAGTTGTTTAGGTTTTTGAAACAGCATAATACACCAATCAGAATGAATCCCANACCCTAACCAATTCGGGACATGCGGCGAATTTGTGGGGGTTTGTTGCCCTTTTAGTTACTTACTGTGCTCGTACAACGCGGGGGATCGATTTATGTTGGCACTTCCACTAAGCAATGTGGGGTTTTAGGTGGGAATTCTTAGTTTCAGATCCAAGACAACGACCATTGTAAACTTGCTTCTCGAACGAATAATTGTGGTTAATCCGCTGAGAATGAGGCATTTTTAACATTTCTCCACAAAATTTTACCTCACATAGTAGGGAATTTGTCTGGTTTGGCTCACAGTGCAATGCTAATATCCACCTGTGTACCCAAGTGGGGGGATAGGGGTTCATTTTGACTTGCGCATAAGATTCATATTTGTATTTGCTTAGTTAGTTGTGTATAGCTGTTGATAAACATGCTAATTTGGGGACGGTCTTCCAAACATAGGGTTTTGCAAGATGATAAGGCAGATCGACAAGACTTACAATTTCATGAACCTCTGACTACAGACACAATAGCTGCAAAGAAGGTCATGCTACTCAATAAATTAAAGTAAAGCTATAAATAGCAAACAAATCAACAAACCAAACAGATGAAGCACTGATAAGTTTGAGGTATCCCGACATCCATTTCATCCAAACATGAATTGCTGGCAGAAATTGTTCTGCAACACTCAGCTCTGGAAAAAGATCATCGAAGTTAAAATACTTCAATAAGCAAACTGTGCCACAACGTATAAGCACTGATAACAGCCTAAATTCTCCTTTTCATGTTGTTTTGAAGATTTTCTGCAAATTGTAGTTCACGTCTTTTATACGGAAAAAACTGTCTGGCTTCAGCCTGGATGTTTCTTAATATTTTGTAAAATCCAGCCTTAAATGTTTCTTAAATTTAAAGACTTCCAATGACTATAACAACCCAGGAAAGGCAATTGTGATGCAAGAAAAAGGATGCTCAGGTTTTGTGAGGTATAAAAAAGATGGTTATTCTATTTTCTTGCTAGTTTGGTAAAAAATTTACTGGTAAAAGCAGTTTTTGTAATTCTCTATTTGAAACTCTGCCTGACTATTTTCTTAAATATTTCTTAATTTTTGCCTAATTTCAGCCTAATGTTTCTAATAGATATGCTTCTTAAAAAAACGTGTAAATTCTCGTATTGATTACTTGTTGTGTTACGTTTCAAACATCAAGCACTAGTACAGAGGTGGGCAATTAACTTTTACCAGGGGCCACATTAGGAATCTAAACTATCAGAGGGTCACTAGCTTTCTTCTAATGTAAAATTCTCTAAAATAAAATATTCTGAATTGCTGGTTCTGATTATATTCACATTAGGATATGCGAAATTGTGGTGCATAGGCCAAATAAGAAAACAAAAACAATGATTGAATCAGTGCACTGACTCAATTATTGTTTCATTGCAGTGAAACTCATTCCTAACTTGTTGATCTCTAAAAACAATTAAAAACAATAACGGTTTGCTGTTGTTGTTGCTGTTGATTTCATGTTTGTTTTGATTTCGCATTCAATAGTTAAATTGGATTGTAAGTGCCCATTCTTGGAGGGAACTCCAATAACACAAGTGTTAATTCCCACCATAATGGGCATAGTAGTTGCAATTAGATGACTTAATTGAGTTATAAAAAACAGCTTGGCACTTCGAGATGGATGTCTGCATTACACGACAGAAACCAACATGCCAAAATTGAGCTGATCTGGCAAAAGTGCATTATCAGCATAATGACTGTGCTTAAAAAGATCTCATCCTCTCCGCATAACTTTAAATGAGTAGTTGTGCAGAGCTCCGCCATGCGTATAACTAACACAGGACTCCCGCTTCAAGCTTAAAAATTTTGTAATGAATTTACGACACCTTTTGCTGAATTTTCAGGACATTTTATGACATTATTCAGTGATTTTTATGACAATTTATGACACAATTTACGTTTCTCTAGTAAGTACATAAACTTTTCCTGCATGAGAAGGGAACTCAACAATTTTAAATATTAATTAATACGTAGTGTGCTAGAGTAGCGATAGTTGTCAAACGTTTACCAAGTAATACAGTGCCGAAACAAATAGTATTGTTAGAAAGTTTTTAGGCTTCTACGTTTCATTCTACAAAACTAATATTATTTCAGCTTTCATGGCCACTCCTTGTTAGGACCTGACTATATGTCGAGTGACCATAGAGTTTAAATACTTTTGTAATTATCTTTCGGTTCTTTGTACGTTGAGGAATTTGTGGTGGAGATGATCGTGAAGTGGGACGAGAAAGCTTATTGGCATGGGTTGTTGGAAACTAAGTTACTGTGATAAAAGAGAGAAAACTTTGAGTTCTTTTCAACTTTCTGTGCGAGATTTCATTGTAAAAGCGCCCTTATAAAACAACCAAATACTTGAGTATGAATCCCAAATATTTTATCTTTATTTTAAAAAGTTACAGCTAAGTTATTAATTGTTTGGAATAGCGCTAATGAAATAATCATGCTACCACTTATGAGAAAGATTTCTTCATGCAAACACTATATGACATTCGGCTACTTTTCATAACATTTTACGTCAAAATTTCAAAAACTTCAATTTTCTATGACGTTTTAAGATTTTATGGCAGAGTGGGAGGCCTAATAATAAAGTTTCATCATTTATTCTTCGCTACGGCATGACAAAAACTGCACACTACAAAATTCACAGCAAAATCTTCCGCAAGCTTCCACTATTCCTAACACAAAAAAACGGGCTTTCTATATTCACCTTGAGCAAAGTCAAAATCTAAAGGAGGCCAGTTCACAACCTTCGCTGTTCTCATTCACGAAAATTACTCGGGCGATTAAGCAAAAATGATGCTCAATAAACACCCAACTGTCCCTTTATCTCTATCTGGCAATGCATGTACTATATTATAAAAATACCTAATTTCTCAATTACCCTTGATATTCTTAGATGATTTGATTTTGAGCTTCCTCTAGTGTCTCTAATAGACGCCCACCCATCTAATTGATTTCAGGAGAAATTTCCTTCCCTCCCCCGTTGTCTATTAACACTCCTCTTCCATTAAACTTTCCAAATCGATCATGATAAGAACACGCAGAAAATTAAATCATCTTTTAATAAAACGATTTACCAGCATGAACCACCTTCTCTTAGCACTCCTTTTCTATTGAAAAGCTGCCGACATGCATACCCCCTTCTATTAGCACCCTCCGTTTATTGAAAACTATCCGATATGAAAACTCTCCTTCTATTCGCACCCCATTTTATTAAAAATTGGAGGATATGAACACCCTGTTCTATTGCCTCTCCCCCCTTTATTAGAGAGAGAGTAGATTATTCATTAAGTGTTCTTGAGTGCCAATGGTGTAACCTCGAACGAAAATTAAAGGAATTTCCTCAAATCTTTGTTGATGTCTTACTTCATCACAAAGCAAAACAAAAGTGGCGTGGAAAAATAAAAAACTTTGTATCGATAGTCCAAAAGTTCCTCTACAAACTGCTTAAGCAGTATTGTGATTCGTATTTACAAAAATTCTAAGCCCTTGTGGAGCTTGAGCCTTGCATTTTTCTTCAATTATTCTTCCATTTCAGCGAGATTCCGAGCCTCAATGTTCTTATAAACTCTATTCTGATATCTAAAAAGAGTGTATCTGCTTCCTATGGCACTCTCAATAGTATTTACTATACTATTCAGAATTGAAACATAGCATGGATAGATAATAAGAAAAAATACCGTTCTTCTCAATAAGACAACAGCAATGTTCCGCTAGTTTAGCACTCATATCCATGCCAAATATAATTGCAACGTCAAGTGGAGAATCTTTAACAACACTCAGACTGCAGTCTGCAAAACAGGAATAACCAGACTTTGCTAATACAACTTTGAATAGTACAATGGTATTCAACAACTAATATTCAAAAGTTCAAAAGGGAGATGAATATAAAGCGTTCTTGCTCAGTACTGAAGCTTTCTTAATATTTTCGTGGTTCCAATGTTAAAACTTTCTAGAGACTTTCTCAGCAAAAATTTTTGAGCTCCAATATTTGCACATACACGTTAGTTGAAGTCTAAAAGCACTATACACTCTTGAAATGATGAAAAATCCTAGTAAACAACAGAAGTTGAACTGCTAGTGGACAACCAACATGACATATATAACATTTTGTACAATGACTCAAAAATCCAGTACTGAACTTTACAAACTATTTTAAGCAGCTGAGTACCACTTTCTTACAAATGACACATGTAAAAAATGTATGCTTCAACTGAAGGTGCAATGGGAATAGTTCCATAGAAAGTATCAAAATTGAGGCTGTTAGCTGTGCAACAAATGACAACTTTATGCCGAAATTGATTTGCAAATGAAATCAAGATATCTCCTAACCTTGCTTGCGAAAAAGATTGTTTACTGCAAATATGTTTATTGCCATGTACTTGACAAGGTAAATCTTCTTTATGCTTGAGGCTCTGTTGTGTTTCAGTAGAACTTTGAAGGGTTGGATGGCATCTTCGTACACAGTCATAACATGTTCAAAACTACGAAGAAAAGAAGGCTCTAGGTGCACAGTTCTATACACGTGTCATAGTCCATGCCCGGGAGATATTGGTGCAAGAGCTTCAATTCGCACGTGCACCTATGTCTGCATTAATGGGAATGGCACATGCGATCCAAGATTTGTGTATCCGAAATACAGAGTTTCTTTTTTTAAAATTTCTTATTTAATCACGACATTGATTCAGTAAAAATAAAAACAATCCTAATTATAAATAAGAGTCATAACTATAGATATAGTGAATAAGTTAACAAAACAGATATAAAAACCAGTACTGTTCTTCCATGGATTCATGCGCAAAATAGTTTAAAATTTTTTCCTTCAGCTCAGAAATTGATTTTTAGCCCATTCTTAAACCGAGTTAGTGTATTAGACTCTCTTGTGTGTTGGGATAGAGTTCCAGGTCTTTAGTCAAGTGTAGTTAAACTTTTTCAACTGAAATCTAGATTACCCTTGGAATTTGGAGATCAGTCTTGTTTCTTGTACCATACTTGCTTATCGTAGATCTTTTAGCAAATATACTATGTAGACTCTCAGGACATATCTTGTTAATTATTTTAAACGTCAGAACCAACCTGTCAAATTGAAACATCTGATTTTCTTGCTGCTTAAGCATGTCAAATGTCTCATTTAGGATAAAACATGATAAAACAGAGGTATGAAAACAAATAACGACAGTCAATAGTGTTGCAGTTGCGACAACGAAGTTACTATCTGGTATACGCGATTGCACGGTTGTTAGTGATGCTAGCACAGGCGACTTTTCGCTATTGCTGGGGATTTTGCAAGTGTGTAGACACGCGCACGTGCGATCGCACGAGTCTCTCCGGGACATGGACTGTTGTCACAAGGTTAGCTGAAATAATGCAATGAAAAATTTGAAGAAAGGAATATTTCTAGGACGTAAGGTGAATCGACAATTACAAAAGATAAATAGGTTAAGTCAGAATGGAGCATCCTTCGCCACGGTCTAAATAAGAGATAGAGGCCCCAAAACATAAGCCATGTTTACAATAACATAAAAAGCTACCCAGGTTGAACCCGGATTTAACCTGGGTAGAGGTAACCCACGTAGATTTTCGTAGTGAAAACGCATACCTACTTGGATTGAACCCGGGTAAACTCAACTCACCTAAGGACTACAATAAAAATCTCTAAGGAGTTCTAAATAAACATTCACAGCGCATGCGTAAACACGCAAGAACACCAAATAACGAAAAGGAGACATTTCTTGTCTATCACAAGTATTCTAGTGCGATTTTGTTCAAACCTTCTTTTGGATATTTCTTTAAATTATTTCTCGTATTGTTTATTGCTGTGAACGAAGTAAACAGTAAACACTAACAAATTTCAAGGAGTTTGACCAATTTTTGAGGTAAAATTATCATTTTCATGTAGTTTCAAGTGTCCTTGAAATGACATTTCAAATTCCAGCACTTTTCAAGGAGTTCAAGGACCAGCACGATTCCTGAACAATGCAAAAATTATAGCAGAATAACGTCAAATAGCTCACCCAATTCTTGAATAGAGTTTGCTATGCATGTACAGGTAATAGATCAAAAACTCTTTATTGACCTACAAGAAATCGCAGTATTACTAATATTACACATTTGATAACATAGGGAACTTCAGTAAGCCTTTCTTTTAACAATAATATACGGAGGAATATCCATAAGTTGGGTGGTGGTGGAAAAGTTTATCTCATTAAGTAGATGAAGGTTCAAATTTCCAAAATAATGTCATGATACAGCTTTTACAAAACTTTGGTTTCAGCAAGAAATTATGGCATCGTATGGCATAGAACATTAAGACTGTGACCAAGATTTTCTCCACAAAAAGCTTTTGTTTTGATTGAAAAACGTGAAATTAATATATATATATATATATATATATATATATATATATATATATATATATATATATATATATATATATATATATATATATATATATATATATATATCTAGAACAGATCATAAAATTCCATCTGGAAAGGACCTCAGTAGGAGAGCCTTGACGAAAAACATTGCCATAGCATGCCAGGATATTTTCTTGATTCTTTCATAATATATCGCAAAAAGCCATATTGAATATGTAGACAAGATAGAATTAAGACATAATCGTAGTCAAGACATTAAACCGCAATTAAGGTGACGTCTAACTAGGACTATGTCTTTAATCACGGCTACCTCTTAATTACGGCTTGTCTACATGCTCAATACGGCTTTGTCCATAAACTAACGAAAAATCAAACAACAATTCCAGCAGTGACTTTCGTCGTGGGTCTTCTACCACAGACCATAAATTTAATCAGCAGATTTTCAACTTATTAATTGCCAATCTGCAAGGTATGCTAGTCTCTGGGAGATGATCCATCGACTCCATTTGGTATGCCTGCGCACAATGCCATTTTTGCGCTCGATTTTCTTTTACTAACCAGTATCTAAAGCGTACAATATGTAGATATCCTTGCTTGCATGTTTGTCTTAGTCTTTTGTTACTTGTAATTGCTACTGAATTCAGACAGGCAACTAGGAGGGGGTTCTTGGGTTCTAGACCTTTGCCCTTTTCAGCAAATGAACAAAAGTGCGCTTTATGTAATGCCCTCCCTATATCAAAAAGGCGTTTCCCTAAGATGGAAAAGGCGTGATTCCAAAAATTTTCTAGGGGTTTGGCCCCCGGCCCCCCTTTTCCTTCCCTGCCGTGATAAGAAATTGCAATAGGAATCATTGGTCTTCAGAGCAACCATATCAGTAAACCTCCCATAGCATTTTCTCCATTTATAAATCTGAATAACAATATTCAAAGACCATATCTTCTTTTAAAAGGTTTTGCTGCACCGCTTTTCGCAGATTGGACCCATGCCTTCGAAATTCCTAGTTGTGCACCTGGGGTTGCTATGCATTTTCATGCTCACTGTAGTGTTGTTCTGTAGATTTTGTGTCGATTGTAAATGCTATGATAGTAAAGAAAATAAAGAAGGAATTTTTGTAGAAAAGGCAAAAGCCAACTAATTGTAGCACAAAGTAAGAAATACCTCTGTCAAGGATACTTTTTCAGTTGATGCTTGATGTTCTGGTTCTTTGGCATGTGTATCGGTAAGCTCGAGGATTTTTCCATTCTGTGCAATCTTAGCTTTGAAATACTTTCCCCCACGGTAGAAAACCCAGATGTCTTCTCTTTAATCAAAAAAGAAAAAAGTCGTGTGCTATAGCTGAAATGACAATACTTACATTCATAAAAGATCCAATTAAGCAATTAAACACAAAATATCATTATGGCATGGAGGCTTAGAAAGACACTTCTTCACGACTGTCATTCTTCAATTTTGCAGAAAAGTATAATTAAGATTTGTTCTCAAAAGTACTGAATAATTTTCCCAGCACTCCCCCCGATTATATGTTTTTGAAATTTTTCCATGCCCCCTGCACTTACTTTGTCCAAATGTTCATATTTCTCAGTCTTGGGATTCTGATATCTGAAAATGATTTTATTCTCAGATTTGGAAGTTATTGAATACATGAACAGCGTGCCAAAATTCAAATGTAGTTTACAAAGCTTTCATGCGTTCCAATTCCCAATCCCTTACCCCCATTTATCACAACCTCTCGCGTTATTCGTTACTATAGAGCAGTGGTCCCCAACAAACGAGCCTCGGGCGGGTATTAGTCTGTAGATCAATAAGGAAAACATTGACTCCCATAGGTCTATCTGGTGGAGTAAACTTTCTACGCCCACTCCTCGGATCGCGGTAATAATGTGAAACATTGAACGTTCCGTGACGACGAAAAGGTGGACATAAATTACACAGTACACCAAAGAAAATCTCCGATCAGCAAGCAATTCTGAATAAATAACACTAATGATTTTCACACGATCACACCGGCTAGCACCACCAAATATTTTGGAGCTAATAGTATTTGCGTGCACGAATAAGATATACGACTGCTTTCTTAGCTCTTTCTAGAAAAGCAAGGTCTCATTTTAGTATCAGTACCTACTGTGAATCCTCGACTAAGCCCCCCTGGGGCATATTTTACAAATGAATTTTTTTGTCAGGTTGTAAAAATGAATCTTGGAATAAGACATTATTCTGCAATTATTCCTCCCTAGAACAAGTCTCTAAGGAGATTTAGTCAAGGGGGGCTTATTTGCAAAAATTATTTTTGGTGGGGCTTATTCGGAGGTGGGTAATATGCGTCTAGAAATCTTGCAGCCTGCCGTTTACTTTTTCAAAATCTACTCGTTCCAATAAAGTACAAATTTTTGAGAATGAGTAATCCGGTCAACAACTCCAATATGAAGTAGGTGCTTGATTCTAAAGCAAAGATCACGTGAGCAAGCATCTATGGCTTATGCGCGCATTCTTCAATCTCATTTAAGACACCGCTTCAAACTTCAATCCATATGATCCATTTATCTGCTAAAATACAGGTCAAAAACTCAAATTTAGCCAAATGCAAATGTCTAATGACATTAAAAGTGCATATATTATGTCTCAGATTTCAGAAAATTAATTTTTAAAACGATGCAAGATCATGGGATAAACGAAGGGATCAAGTAGATCACTATGGCAATATGGCTGCAGCTGCCATCGTGGATTTGCCAGCTTCCACTTAGCACTTGCAAAATCTAGACATTGGAAGAGTGTCGATGAAATACGTGAAGGATACTGTACACTTGGTTGTTTCACGTGATATCAGAAGCATAGGAAAGATTTTCAACTTGGATGCAAAGAGAAGAAACAACGTAAAACAATGTCAAAAATGGAGAAAGAAAAACTGTCAACAATGGGAAAAGACACACTGTCAAAATGGGTCATATGGCCTCCAAAAACTCAGATGATAGCACAAACAAGAACACTTTGAAGTAACAAACTGGAGCCATTACTTTTAAAAAAGAGGAAAATTATCAAGAAGAAAGGGAAAATTCTCTCATTACTATAAAGATAATTTTTGGGTTTGTGCCCAGCTCCAAAGATCCTTGAAAATTAATTTTCCTGGTCCTGCTTTTAGCTCACTTGAAATTATTGCTCAGTTTTGCCAGAATGACATAAATTCACATATCATAGTTCTTTATCAACCCATCCATGTGGCAACTTCTATCAGATATAGCCATAACCTGTCAAGACTACAGGAAATTATTGCACTGTACCAGAACCAATACTTCTCAATTATTTTTGCAAAGACCCCAGAGGGGACAAGAATATATTTCATGCTCCCCATTCACTATAAACAAGATCATGGTTTAGGCATAAAAATTGTATAGGTATACCTGTTCCCTAGGGCCTTACATGGCTTTCAAAGGGGGTATGCCCCACCATTCAAGAAACACTGACCTATACTCACTGACTGCCACTCACTACACTCAAAAGCAGCTATTGCTCCAAAACTTCAAAACCAACTTCAGAAAAATTGCTTCAATTGTAATTGCATATACTAAGGTATCTCACCAAACAACTAGCCTTTTTTTATCCTAATAAAATGATCTACCACAATAGTCCCTACTTAAATGGGAAAGCACTTCAGTAATTTCTTTCAAGTATGCAGCATTTGCAATTTTAGTTTCACCTAAATGAAGAAATATTCTTGATATGCTGTCAAATCACCCTACAAAAAGAGTGACAGGGATATGCTGGCTCTTGCATATGATATCTTCTATGCTAAAACATCAAGTCAATTCAAATCTCTTTCTCTCTATGGCAAATGGGTTGCATTCCTGCTTACTTGCCAATGATACCTTGTAGAGAAATGGTGATGACAAGATAACTGAAAGAAGTGCCCATGAATTACATTGGAAACATCATTAGAACTTTTGGAAACATCATCATTGGAAACATCATTAGAAGTTTTGAAGATATTCATGAGCATATTTTGCATATAGGGACGGCACACACTGTAACTCAACCGCCATAAAAGAAACACTGTCAAAGAAGGCATGTACCTTGAATAATCACTCCTAAAGTCTTCTTCTTCTTCAGTCACAGAGTTT
>OLMO02000262.1:5607492-5625846 GCA_900291935.2 Cassiopea xamachana | reverse complement strand
ACCCTAACCAATTCGGGACATGCGGCGAATTTGTGGGGGTTTGTTGCCCTTTTAGTTACTTACTGTGCTCGTACAACGCGGGGGATTGACTTATGTTGGCACTTCCACTAAGCAATGTAGGTTTTTAGGTGGGAATTCCTAGTTTCAGATCCAAGACAACGACCATTGTAAACTTGCTTATCGAACGGATGATTGCGGTTAATCCGCTGAGAACGAGGCATGTTTAACATTTCTCCACAAAATTTTTCTTCACATAGTAGGGCATTTGTCTGGTTTGGCTGACAGTGCAATGCTAATATCCACCTGTGTCTTCAAGTGGGAGGTGGGTAGGGCTTCATTTTGACTGGTACATAAGATTCATATTTGCATTTGCTTAGTTAGTTGTGTATAGCTGTTGATAAACATGATAATTTGGGGACGGTCTTCCAAACATAGGATTTTGCGAAATGATAAGGCGAATCGACAAGACTTACAATTTCAATAGCTCCAAAGAAGGTAATGCTACTGAATAAATTAAAGTAAAGCTATAAATAGCAAACAAATCAACAAACCAAACAGAAGAAGCACTGATGAGTTTGAGGTATCCCGACATCCATTTCATCCAAACATGAATTGCTGGCAGAAACTGTTCTGCAACACTCAGCTCTGGAAAAAGATCATCGAAGTTAAAATACTTCAATAAGCAAACTGTGCCACAACGTATAAGCACTGATAACAGCCTAAATTCTCTTTTTCATGTTGTTTTGAAGATTTTCTGCAAATTGTAGTTCACGTCTTTTATACGGAAAAAACTGTCTGGCTTCAGCATGGATGTTTCTTAATATTTTGTAAAATCCAGCCTTAAATGTTTCTTAAATTTAAAGACTTCCAATGACTATAACAACCCAGGAAAAGCAATTGTGATGCAAGAAAAAGGATGCTCAGGTTTTGTGAGGTATATAAAAGATGGATATTCTATTTTCTTGCTAGTTTGGTAAAAAATTTACAGGTAAAAGCAGTTTTTGTAATTCTATATTTGAAACTCAGCCTGACTATTTTCTTAACTATTTCTTAATTTCTGCCTAATTTCGCTTTAAGTTTCTCATAGACATGCTTCTTAAAAAAACGTGTAAATTCTCGTGTCGATTACTTGTTGTGTTACGTTTCAAACATCATGCCCTAGTAGAGGTGGGCAATTAATTTTTACCAGGGGCCACATTAGGAATCAAAATTGTTAGAGGGTCACTAGCTTTCTTCTAAAATAAAATTCTCTAAATAAAATATTCTGAATTATTGGTATGCGAAATTATATTCATATTAGGATATGCGAAATTCTGGTGTATAGGCCAAATAAGAAAACAAAAACAATGATTGAATCAGTGCACTGACTCCATTATTGTTTCATTGCAGTGAAACTCATTCCTAACTTGTTGATCTCTAAAAACAATTAAAAACAATAACGGTTTCCTGTCGTTGTTGCTGTTGTTTTCATGCTTTTTTGCTTTCGCATTCAATAGTTAAATTGGATTGTAAGTGCCCATTGTTGTAGGGAACTCCAATAACACAAGTGTCCATTCCCACCAAAATGGGCATAGTAGTTGCAATTAGATCATTTAATTGAGTTATAAAAACCATCTTGGCACTTAGAGATGGATGTCTGCATTACACGACAGAAACTAACATCCCAAAATTGAGCTCATCTGGCATAAGTGCAGTTTCAGCAGAAAGAATGTTCTTAAAAAGATGTCATCCTCTCCACATAACTTTATATGAGTCGTTGTGCAGAGCTCCGTCATGCGTATCCCTAATACAGGACTCCCGCTCCAAGTTTAAAAATCTTTTAATGAATTTACGATACTTCTTGCTGAATTTTCAGGACATTTTATGACATTATTCAGTGACTATTATGACAATTTATGGCACAATTTGACACACATTTTACCACCAAAACACGCTTCTCGATGTTTTTTGAACGACTTCTCGCAACGTTATTGGCAGGAATCCTTCGATGGTGATTCCTTTGTTAGCCAATCAAGATTTGACACCTATGCCATCCCACTATTTTATTACAATATAATACAATAGAACGTGTGACCTAAGTGACTCTAGTAAGTTTCTCTAGTAAGTATGTACACTTCCTGCAGGAGAAGGGAACTTACAATTTTAATTACTAATTAATTAGTAGTGAGCTAGAGTGGCGATAGTTGTCAAACTTTTACCAAGTAATACAGTGCCAAAACAAAAAGTAATGTTGGAAAGTTTTTAGGACTTTAGGACTTCTAGAAAACCAATATTATTTCAGTTTTCAAGGATACTCCTTGTTAGGACCTGACTATATGTCGAGTGACCATAGAGTTTAAATACTTTTGTAATTATCTTTCGGTTCTTTGTACGTTGAGGAATTTGTGGTGGAGATGATCGTGAAGTGGGACGAGAAAGCTTATTGGCATGGGTTGTTGGAAACTAAGTTACTGTGATAAAAGTGAGAAAACATTGAGTTCTTTTCAACTTTCTGTGCGAGATTTCATTGTAAAAGCGCTCTTATAAAACAACCAAATACTTGAGTATGAATCCCAAATATTTTATCTTTATTTTAAAAAGTTACAGCTAAGTTATTAATTGTTTGGAATAGCGCTAATGAAATAATCATGCTACCACTTATGAGAAAGATTTTTTCATGCAAACACTATATGACATTCGGCTACTTTTCATGACATTTTATGTCAAAATTTCAAAAAATTCAATTTTTTTATGACGTTCTAAGATTTTATGGCAGAGTGGGAGGCCTGTTAATAAAGTTTCATCACTTATTCTTCGCTACGGCATGACAAAACACTGCACGCTACAAAATTCACAGCAAAACTCCGCACCCTTCCACTATTTGTAACACAAACATCGGGCTTTCTATATTCAGCTTTAGCAACGTCAAAATCTAACGGAGGCCAGTTCACAACCTTCGCTGTTCTCATTCACGAAAATTACTCGGGCGATTAAGCAAAAATGATGCTCAATAAACAACCAACTGTCCCTATTTCTATATCAGGCAATGCAAGTACTATATTATAACAATACCTAATGTCTCAATTACCCTTGATATTCTTAGATGATTTGATTTTGAGCTTCCTCTAGTGTTTATAACAGACGCCCACCCATCTAATTGATTTCAGAAATGTCCTTCCCTCCCCCGTTGTCTATTAACACTCCTCTTCCATTAAACTTTCCAAATCGATCATGATAAGAACACGCAGAAAATTAAATCACCTTTTAGTAAAACAATTTACCAGCATGAACCACCTTCTCTTAGCACTCCTTTTCTATTGAAAAGCTGCCGACATGCCTACCCCTTCCATTAGCACCCTCCGTTTATTGAAAACTAGCCGACATGAAAACTCCCCTTCTATTCGCACGCCCTTTTATTAAACATTGGCGGATATGAACACCCCGTTCCATTGCCTCTCCCCTTTTTATTAGAGAGAGAAAGTAGATTATTCATCATGTGTTCTTGAGTGCTAATGGTGTTACTTCGAGCGAAAATTAAAGGAATTTATTCAAATCTTTGTTGATGTCTTACTTCATCAGAAAGCAAAACAAAAGTGGCACAAAATAATACATTTTGTATCGATAGTCCAAAGGTTCATCTACAAACTGCTTAAGCAGTATTGTGATTCGAATTTACAAAAATTCTAAGCTCCAGTGGGGCCTGAGCCTTGCATTTTTCTTCAATTATTCTTCCATTTCAGCGAGATTCCGAGACTCAATGTTCTTATAAACTCTATTCTGATATCTAAAAAGAGTGTATCTGCCTCCTATGGCACTCAGTAAATACTATTCAGGATCGAAACATAGCATGGATAAATAATAAGAAAAAAATACCGTTCTTCTCAATAAGACAGCAGCAATGTTCAGCTAGTTTAGCACTCATATCCATGCCAAATATAATTGCAACGTCAAGTGGAGAATCTTTAACAACACTCAGACTGCAGTCTGCAAAACAGGAATAACCAGACTTTGCTAATACAACTTTTAATAGTACAATGGTATGAGCTATAACAACTGATATTCAAAAGGAAATGAATATAAAGCTTTTTGCTCAGTACTGAGGCTTTCGTAATATTTTCGTGATTCCAATGTAAAAATTTTCTAGAGACTTTCTCAGCAAAAATTTTTGAGCTCCAATGTTTGCACATACACGTTAGTGGAAGTCTAAAAGCACTATACACTCTTGAAATGATGAAAAATCCCAGTAAACAACAGAAGTTGAATTGCTAGTGGACAGCCAACATAACATATATAACATTTTGTACAATGACTCAAAAATCCAGTACTGAACTTTACAAGCTATTTTGAGCAGCTGAGTAACACTTTCTTACAACTGACTTATATAAAAAATGTATGCTTCAACTGAAGGTGCAATGGGATTAGTTCCATGGAAAGTATCAAAATTGAGGCTGTTAGCTGTGCAACAAATGACAACGTTATGCCGAAATTGATTTGCGAATGAAATCAATATATCTCCTAACCTTGCTTGCGAAAAAGATTGTTTACTGCAAATATGTTTATAGCCATGTACTTGACAAGGTAAATCTTCTTTATGCTTGAGGCTCTGTTGTGTTTCAGTAGGACTTTGAAGGGTTGGATGGCATCTTCGTACACAGTCATAACATGTTCAAAACTACGAAGAAAAGAAGGTTCTAGGTGCACAGTTCTATACACGTGTCATAGTCCATGCCCGGAAGATAATGGTGCAAGAGCTTCAATTCGCACGTGCACCTATGTCTGCATTAATGGGAATGGCACATGCGATCCAAGATTTGTGTATCCGAAATACAGAGTTTCTTTTTTTAAATTTCTTATTTAATCACGACATTGATTCAGTAAAATTAAAAACAATCCTAATTATAAGTAAGAGTCATAACTATAGATATAGTGAATAAGTTAACTAAACAGATATAAAAACCAGTACTGTTCTTCCATGGATTCATGCGCAAAATAGTTTAAAATTTTTTCCTTCAGCTCAGAAATTGATTTTTAGCCCATTCTTAAACCGAGTTAGTGTATTAGACTCTCTTGTGTGTTGGGATAGAGTTCCAGGTCTTTAGTCAAGTGTAGTTAAACTTTTTCAACTGAAATCTAGATTAGCCTTGGAATTTGGAGATCAGTCTTGTTTCTTGTACCATACTTGCTTATCGTAGATCTTTCAGCAAATATACTATGTAGACTCTCAGGACATATCTTGTTAATTATTTTAAACGTCAGAACCAACCTGTCAAATTGAAACATCTGATTTTCTTGTTTCTGAAGCATGTCAAATGTCTCATTTAGGATAAAACATGATAAAACAGAGGTATGAAACCAAATAACGACAGTCAATAGCGTTGCAGTTGCGACAACGAAGTTACTATCTGGTATACGCGATTGCACGGTTGTTAGTGATGCTAGCACAGGCGACTTCTCGCTAGTGCTGGGGATTTTGCAAGTGTGTAGACACGCGCACGTGCGATCGCACGAGTCTCTCCGGGACATGGACTGTTGTCACAAGGCTAGCTGAAATAATGCAATGAAAAATTTGAAGAAAGGAATATTTCTAGGAAGTAAGGTGCATCGACAATGACAAAAGATAAACAGGTTAAGTCAGAATGGAGCATCCTTCGCCACTGTTTAAATAAGAGATAGAGGCCCCAAAACATAAGCCATGTTTACAATAACATAAAAAGCTACCCAGGTTGAACCCGGATTTAACCTGGGTAGAGGTAACCCACGTAGATTTTCGTAGTGAAAACGCATATCTACTTGGGTTGAACCCGGGTAAACTCAACTCACCTAAGGACTACAATAAAAATCTCTAAGGAGTTCTAAATAAACATTCACAGCGCATGCGTAAACACACAAGAACACCAAATAACGAAAAGGAGACATTTCTTGTCTATCACAAGTTTTCTAGTGCGATTTTGTTCAAACCTTCTTTTGGATATTTCTTTAAATTATTTCTCGTATTGTTTATTGCTGTGAACGAAGTAAACAGTAAACACTAACAAATTTCAAGGAGTTTGACCAATTTTTGAGGTAAAATTGTCATTTTCATGTAGTTTCAAGTGTCCTTGAAATGACATTTCAAATTCCAGCACTTTTCAACGAGTTCAAGGACCAGGACGATTCCTGAACAATGCAAAAATTATAGCAGAATAACGTCAAATAGCTCACCCAATTCTTGAATAGAGTTTGCTATGCATGTACAGGTAATAGATCAAAAACTCTTTATTGACCTACAAGAAATCGCAGTATTACTAATATTACACATTTGATAAAATAGGGAACTTCAGTAAGCCTTTCTTTTAACAACAATATACGGAGGAATATCCATAAGTTGGGTGGTGGTGGAAAAGTTTATCTCATTAAGTAGATGAAGGTTCAAATTTCCAAAATAATGTAATGATACAACTTTTAGAAAGCTTTGGTTTCAGCAAGAAATTATGGCATCGTATGGCATAGAACATTAAGACTGTGACCAAGATTTTCTCCACAAAAAAACTTTTGCTTTGATTGAAAGACAGGAAATTAATATACATATATCTAGAACAGATCATAAAATTCTATCTGGAAAGGACCTCAGTAGGAGAGCCTTGACGAAAAACATTGCCATAGTATGCCAGGATATTTTCTTGATTCTTTCATAATATATCGAAAAAGCCATATTGAATACGTAGACAAGATAGAATTACGACATAATCGTAGTCAAAACATTAAACCGCAATTAAGGTGACGTCTAACTAGGACTATGTCTTTAATTACGGCTGCCTCTTAATTACGGCTTGTCTACATGCTCAATACGGCTTTGTCCATAAACTAACGAAAAATCAAACAACCATTCCGGCAGTGACTTTCGTCGTGGGTCTCCTACCACAAACCATAAATTTAATCAGCAGATTTTCAACTTATTAATTGCCAATCTGCAAGGTATGCTAGTCTCTGGGAGATGATCCATCGACTCCATTTGGTATGCCTGCGCACAATGCAATTTTTGCGCTCGATTTTCTTTTACTAACCAGTATCTAAAGCGTACAATATGTAGATATCCTTGCTTGCATGTTTGTTGTCTTAGTCTTTTGTTACTTGTAATTGCTACTGAATTCAGACAGGCAACTAGGAGGGGGTTCTTGGGTTCTAGACCTTTGCCCTTTTCAGCAAATGAACAAAAGTGCGCTTTATGTAATGCCCTCCCTATATCAAAAAGGCGTTTCCCTAAGATGGAAAAGGCGTGATCCCAAAAATTTTCTAGGGGTTTGGCCCCCGGCCCCCCTTTTCCTTCCCTGCCGTGATAAGAAATTGCAATAGGAATCATTGGTCTTCAGAGCAACCATATCAGTAAACCTCCCATAGCATTTTCTCCATTTATAAATCTGAATAACAATATTCACAGACCATATCTTCTTTTAAAAGGTTTTGCTGCACCGCTTTTCGCAGATTGGACCCATGCCTTCGAAATTCCTAGTTGTGCACCTGGGGTTGCTATGCATTTTCATGCTCACTGTGGTGTTGTTCTGTAGATTTTGTGTCGATTGTAAATGCTATGATAGTAAAGAAAATAAAGAAGGAATTTTTGTAGAAAAGGCAAAAGCCAACTAATTGTAGCACAAAGTAAGAAATACCTCTGTCAAGGATACTTTTTCAGTTGATGCTTGATGTTCTGGTTCTTTGGCATATGTATCGGTAAGCTCGAGGATTTTTCCATTCTGTGCAATCTTAGCTTTGAAATACTTTCCCCCACGGTAGAAAACCCAGATGTCTTCTCTTTAATCAAAAAAGAAAAAAGTCGTGTGCTATAGCTGAAATGACAATACTTACATTCATAAAAGATCCAATTAAGCACTTAAACACAAAATATCATTATGGCTTGGAGGCTTAGAAAGACACTTCTTCACGACTGTCATTCTTCAATTTTGCAGAAAAGTATAATTAAGATTTGTTCTCAAAAGTATTTAATAATCTTCCCAGCACTCCCCCCGATTATATGCTTTTGAAATTTTTCCATGCCCCCTGCACTTACTTTGTCCAAATGTTCATATTTCTCAGTCTTGGGATTCTGATATCTGAAAATGATTTTATTCTCAGATTTGGAAGTTATTGAATACATGAACAGCGTGCCAAAATTCAAATGTAGTTTACAAAGCTTTCATGCGTTCCAATTACCAATCCCTTACCCCCATTTATCACAACCTCTCGCGTTATTCGTTACTATAGAGCAGTGGTCCCCAACAAACGAGCCTCGGGCGGGTATTAGTCTGTAGATCAATAAGGAAAACATTGACTCCCCTAGGTCTATCTGGTGGAGTGAACTTTCTACGCCCACTCCTCGGGCCGCGGTAATAATGTGAAACATTGAACGTTCTGTGACGACAAAAAGGTGGACATAAAGTACACGGTACATCAAAGTAAATCTCCAATCAGCAAGCAATTCTGAATAAATAACACTAATAATTTTCAGACGATCACACAGGCTAGCACCACCAAATATTGTGGACCTTATAGTATTTGCGTGCACGAATAAGATATATGACTGGTTTACCAGCTCTTTCTAGAAAAGCAAGGTCTCATTTTAGTATCAGTACCTACTGTGAATCCTCGAATAAGCCCCCCCCTGGGGCATATTTTAAAAGTGAATTTTTTTGTCAGGTTTTTTCGAGGGGAAGGCTTATTCAATGGGGTGTGACTTGCTTTACAGTTTGGCTTTTTCCTCAAATGTACACATAAAGAACGACATAATTTTCTGAATCAAATAAATGAAAAAACTACAAAAAGGACGATGTCTTCATTATCATGGTTCGTGCAGGATTTTAATATGCACATCCAAGCAGTTTTCAAGGACTTCTCACGGACTAAAAAAAAAATTTTTAAGGTGCTCTAAGCTGACATTCACAGCGCATGTGTGAATAACACAAAGTCTAAAATACCGAAAACGAGACATTTCTTGGCATATCAAGAGTTTTCTTGCACGTTTTCTTTAACCTTTCTTTCCGAAATTTCTTTAAACTATGCTTTTCTTCTGCTTATTGCTATGAATGAAGAAAACAGTAAGCATTCACAAATTTCAAGGACTTTGATCAATTTTCAAGGAAAAATTCTCACTTTCAAGGAGATCCAAGTGCTCTTGAAATGACATTTCACATTCAAGTACTTTTCAAAAAGTTCAAGGACCTGCACAAGCCATGCATTATTATCATCATGAAAGTCGCCTTTCCTTTTGCTTTTTAACTCCAGTCATAGGAAGTAATATACAATTCAAGCAAGAGTTCATATTTTGTATCGATAATGCAAAAGTACATCTGAGAGCAGTATTTTAACTGTGACACAAAAAATGCTTATGTCTTGATAAAGTTTGAGCCTCACATTATTCTAAATTAAATTATTCCTAAATTTAGCGATTTTGAGCCTCAATATTCTTAAAAACTTTAATCTTATAAAAAGAATGTATTGTATAGCTATTGTATTGTGGTGGCATCTTGGAATAAGACATTATTCTGCAATTATTCCTCCTTAGAACAAGTCTCTAAGGAGGTTTATTCAAGGGGAGTTTATCTGCAAAAATTATGTTTTGGTGGGGCTTATTCGGAGGTGGGTGATATTCAAGGATTTACGGTATGCGTCTAGAAATTTTGCAGCCTGCAGTTTACTTTTTCAAAATCTACTCGTTCCAAGACAATGCAAATCTTTGAGAATGAGTAATCCGGTCAACAACTCCAATATGAAGTAGGTGCTTGATTCTATAGCAAAGATCACGTGAGCAAGCATCTATGGCTTACGCGCGCATTCTTCAACCTCATTTAAGACACCGCTTCAAACTTCAATCCATATAATCCATTTATCTGCTAAAATACAGGTCAAAAACTAAAATTTAGCCAAATGCCAATGTCTAATGACATTAAAAGTGCACATATTATGTCTTAGATTTCAGAAAATTAATTTTTAAAACGATGCAAGATCATGGGATAAACGAAGGGATCAAGCAGATCACTATGACAATATGGCTGCAGCTGCCATCGTGGATTTGCCAGCTTCCACTTAGCACTTGCAAAATCTAGACATTGGAAGAGTGTCGATGAAATACGTGAAGGATACTGTACACTTGGTTGTTTCACGTGATATCAGAAGCATAGGAAAGATTTTCAAGTTGGATGCAAAGAGAAGAAACAACGTAAAACAATGTCAAAAATGGAGAAAGAAAAACTGTCAACAATGGGAAAAGACACACTGTCAAAATGGGTCATATGGCCTCCAAAACTCAGATGATAGCACAAACAAGAACACTTTGAAGTAACAAAATGTAGCCATTACTTTTAAAAAAGAGGAAAATTATCAATAAGAAAGGGAAAATTCTCTCATTACTATAAAGATAATTTTTGGGCTTGTGCCCAGCTCCAAAGATCCTTGAAAATTAATTTTCCTGGTCCTGCTTTTAGCTCACTTGAAATTATTGCTCAGTTTTGCCAGAATGACATAAATTCACATATCATAGTTCTTTATCAACCCATCCATGTGGCAACTTCTATCAGATATAGCCCTAACCTGTCAAGACTACAGGAAATTATTGCACTGTACCAGAACCAATACTTCTCAATTATTTTTGCAAAGACCCCAGAGGGGACAAGAAAATATTTCATGCTCCCCATTCACTATAAACAAGATCATGGTTTAGGCATAAAAATTGTATAGGTATACCTGTTCCCTAGGGCCTTACATGGCTCTCAAAGGGGGTATGCCCCACCATTCAAGAAACACTGACCTATACTCACTGACTGCCACTCACTACACTCAAAAGCAGCTATTACTCCAAAACTTCAAAAGCAACTTCAGAAAAATTGCTTGAATTGTAATTACATATACTAAGGTATCTCACCAAACAACTAGCCTTTCTTTATCCTAATAAAATGATCTACCACAATAGTCCCTATTTAAATGGGAAAGCACTCAGTAATTCCTTTCAGGTATGCAGCATTTGCAATTTTAGTTTCACCTAAATGAAGAAATATTCTTGATATGCTGTCAAATCACCCTACAAAAAGAGTGACAGGGATATGCTGGCTCTTGAATATGATATCTTCTATGCTAAAACATCAAGTCAATTCAACTCTCTTTCTCTCTATGGCAAATGGGTTGCATTCCTGCTTCCTTGCCAATGATACCTTGTAGAGACATGGTGATGACAAAATAACTGAAAGAAGTGCCAATGAATTACATTGGAAACATCATTAGAACTTTTGGAAACATCATCATTGGAAACATCATTAGAAGTTTTGAAGATATTCATGAGCATATTTTGCATATAGGGACGGCACACACCGTAACTCAACCGCCATAAAAGAAACACTGTCAAAGAAGGCATGTACCTTGAATAATCACTCCTAAAGTCTTCTTCTTCTTCAGTCACAGAGTTTGCTTTCTTAGCTGCTTCTGCAAAGCTATATGATTTCTTAAGACTCTGCATCTTTGTAAAGTCAGCCTGGAGAGAAACACATCAATCTTATGAACAAAAGAAAATTTCATCATCAATGTAGATTCAGTTCAAAATTCTCTCTCCTCCATAATACCTAATAAGTCCCATAACTGCACCTTAAAGGCTCAAATAAGAGAGCTTATAGTAAATGAAATGAATTGCTAGTGCTTATTACCAGCCAATAAATGGAAACTGAAGTCTAATATATCTGGAAATCCTAGGGACTGCATCCTTCATAGTTTTGCAATAGTGTTAAAAAATGTTTATGCAAAAAGAGCTAATAGTTTAGTCCAGTCAAGTCAAGCACTGACAAGTCTAGAGCAGGAATTCTTAACTAGTGACACATGTCACTTATGGTGCATTTGGTCATGTGATGTGGTATGCAGGAAGAACACACAAAGAAAGAAGAAATAAAGGGTAATGAGAAAAATCAGTGACAAACCCCTTTCATTAACTAACCAAAAAATCCCAACCCAACATGCTATCATTTTCCAAGGCTACCAAGATTGCATACTAGAAGGCAGGACTGATAATAACCCCTGGTACTTCATGCTTGCTAAAATTTCCAATTTTGGAAATTTTAAATTTTACTTGAGAATGCCAGATCCAGTTAGCTAATTTTGTCTCATTTCATCAACCCATAAAACTAAATGAACTGCCTCTTTGGAGTTGTATGGTTGATAATATTATCAATCACAAAACTCCAAAAATAATAATAAAATGATGGTGAACAATGAAAGTAACTAACTGAGTTCTTCTTCCATTTTCACATGACTTTAATCAATTTAAGGCATTTGATAGGGTAAAATTTTAGACCATGCCTACACTCAGAGGCATAGCCATAGGGCTGTACATAGTGTGCCGCATCCCTCTAATTATAGCTTGTTGGCAAAAATTTGTGGTACATGAATAGCACTAGTCCACATTGTGCTACTTATAAAGCTTGAGGACACTCTTCCTTGTTGAAAAACTGAGCATGAGGGAAGTCTGCTCTGTTGCCAAATAGGGGTTGTGCACTGCCTGAAAATCTCCTTTAGCATTGTCCCTGTCTATGCTTATGATAAGCACAATGTGAAATAAATAGAAAAACAATAACTATAAAAATCATATTTCATATAGTGATAGACAAGTTCCATACATAGTCCCACGAAAAAATAGCAAACTAAGTCAGTGTCAGATTTCAAACTAAAATAACTACCTTTCTTTTTATTTCATGGAAAATTCCAGTGAGTCTCTCTCTTGCTGATTCTATGGGATTGCTTGCCTCCAAACTTCTGATGTAATAGAAAATGGCATCAAGCTTTTTCTTGCTCTTAACAGCAACAATAGCAAGCTGGTTGTATGACTTTCCATTCTTTGGTGCAAGCATCTGGGCTTTCAGATAGTTTTCATTTGCTTTGGTATAGGGTGTATCTTGCTGGAGATCTGCAATGTACCTCTCCAAATCACCAAGATTCAGGAGAATAAGATGACAACTTCTTATGCCAAGTTTTTGCTGTACATGGACAATGAAAATTTCCATGAATAAACTTTCGATCATTGCTAAGTGTGAATTTTGCAGCAAAAATGGGAAAGCAATATAAAATAAAATACATCCTAGTAGAGGCCATTTGAAAGTATGTGCGCTATGAAGAGGGGTACCCACAAAGGTAAAAAGCACATAAATCATACAGGATGGGAAGGGGGCTCCTCAAAGAACATATATAAACTCCTGTAATTCTCAAATGCTGATTACTTGGGAAGCATTCTATATAAATATACCCATCTTTTAGGATTATACACAAGTTACCTTGATTTCTAGATAAAACTGTGATAATTTTAGATTTCTTGGCTATGTATCAACCCTTTGCACTTTGAAACTGGTAAGATAACCAACAGATTCAAATACCTCGGTGGGGAATTATGACATATAAGTGTGTATGCCTGGATGAGGGGTACCTCTAATATGCACAAAAGCATACAAAGTGGAGGGGACCAAAAATTGATGACTATTGAGCAATCATAATGTTTGAATGGCCCATATGGGATACTATCCTCTTTGGAAAGCAATATTTAAGTATGTTGATATTGGGAAAACAAGTCTTTGAGAGAAACAGATTAGAGCAAAAATGTACTGTATTCTATATATTAAAAGAATATTTCAGGACTTGTTTCTTGATTGCTTGCTTGTTTGTTTCTGTGTGTAAACAAATGCTGCCCTGTGCCTTCAGAGATAAACATAGCTTATCTTATCCACAATTCTAGTCACATGTTTCTTACAAAAAAACATGGAAGCATAATCTATCTTAAATTTGAATGCATTGTAGAATATTTGAATGATGATAATGGTGGATGTAAAAATTAACTCTTTTGATATATAGTGACCAGGGTTGTATGTTGACAGAGTACTTGTATGCAGAAAGTCAATCTACCTGTTTCTTACAATCCAGCATTTTAAGTGGATTACACACTAAAGCTTCTAGGTTAAATTTGCATTCTTCTTGGAGCAATGCAAGTAAATCCTGCAAAAAGTCATCTCCATCTTGCAGAAAGTTCCAGTAGAACTGAAATGCTTCTTGTACAAAAGAACAAGACTCTGGTTCATTTAAAATATTTCTAAATGCTGTAATAATATTGTGGAAAGTGTTCTTCCATAATGAGCCTTCTACATCATTCTTAAAAGAAAACTCCAAATGCTTGACAATCAACTCTTTGTAAAGATCCTGAAGAAATATTGATAGTTCTAGTATTTTCTCAATATCATCCAAGGATGTGAGATCATTTGAAAGCAGCTTCTGCAAGTTCTTGCATTCTGACTTGATGCTACCCCAAATCTCACTATCTGTGGTAGAAATTCTGATATCCTTCTTTCTTTCTAACAAACTAACTTTATTGTCTTTAACAAACTTTGCTTCACCCCTGGGCTTATTATGATCAAACCCATTTGGCCTTTCCGGCTTTGAAAAGCCATGCTTTGTCTCAGGGTCTTCTCTATTCCTTTTTGGTTCATAGTCATCTCTTGCTCCATCATGCTGGTCATGAATGGGGGAAGGCAGAACCAATATTCCAGCAGTTCTGCTTGAGCTCTTTTGAGCATCATTGTCAGCTACATTTTCATTCCATACATTGTCATCTTGCTTATTTGAAAACTGCACTTTCTTCTCTGCATTAGCTAAATTGTTTTGAAGCACTGTACTGTTGTCAGAGAAATCTTTTTCATGACTGCTTCTCTGAAGCAAGGCCTGGGAATTCTCAGTTTTATCTATAGGATTTTCCTTTGATTCATCCTCTTTGTTTGAGGACTTTGTTAGTGTACTAGATTTACTTTCATTGTTTACATCTTTGAATCTATCTGACTTGCTTTGCTGTCCAATGAAAAGAGGAGGCTCCTGACTTTTCTTCCCTCTGCCAACACCTCTCTTACCTGATCCAGTTCTGCTTTCCATTGGCTTGTCAAGTTTTCTATTCCTCAATTGTCCACTCTCAAGCACTGAACCTACAATTTTTGGCTTAGAATATGAACTTTCACCTCCAATCAATTTTTCTCTGGATTGTCTATGTTTTTCCACTGCACCACTGCTATGCACACCAAATTTGTTATTCACATCCCTTCTAGTTCCTTTCTCATTACCTTTACTCTTTTCCTCTAAGCTATTCGACATAAATTTTAAAGATTCTTTGGCTTTCCTATTTTGCTGATGAGGTTTCTTATTCAATTCACTGTTCATACCGATTTCATGCTTTTCTTGTGAGTTTGTCATTCTATTGTCCACATGGTCTTCTGACTTATTCTCACTAGTTAGTACAGCTACATTTGGCTCATCACAATCCCAGTCTTCAGTACTTTTTAAAAATGGTGAAGAAATTCCTCCGGTGGTCTTATCTACAGTGAACGGGGGATGATTCTTGTCTCCTTTAGCATGCATTTTCTTTCCTTTTGACATGGTTGGCTTCTTACCCAAATCTCCCTTATTCTTCCCAGCTTCTGGCAAACGAAAGTCATTTTCATTTATGCTGATTTTGTCTGAGTATTTACCTCTTTTCACCTGATATACCTCGTATCCTTTCCTAACTTTTCTTTGTGCCCGTCCTTTCTGATCATCACGGCTTTCTGATTCACTAGACTTCAGTTCATTGGTATTTAAGTCACTAGAGATTTTCCCATCTTCTCTTTTTTGAACTTCCTCCGTCAACAGCTGTGAATCTTGGGCTTTTCCAGTGAGAAATTTGCCTCCAGATACATATTTCGCTTCATCGCTATTTCTTGGTTTCTCTTCACTATCTACAACTCTGGATGGCGACGGATCAGAGCTATGAATATGGCATCTCAAATTGCTACTGGAATTTTCGCTGTCGATGTTTGCAGAACCAGACACATTAGGTGATATTTGCTCGGTTTCTTTCTCATTCAAGGTATCTAAGTTCGACACAGCAGATGGTGCCGCCATTACGGTCTCCGCTGCTCTACGGTTAGGAATTAAAATGTAACAACGTTGTTGTTGTTTGATTCAATTGTTTGATCTAGGCCCATTGTTCATGCTACCAAGATGGCATGCCTCTGTTCCAGTCCTTGCAAAAATGGAGAATTCTTGGAAGTGTGCACGAACGAGGTCACCTCAATGGCAGCCATAAAAACTTGTTTCCAGCGTGCAACTCTCTATTTTCGCAATCACGTAGTACATGAAAAATCTACTTTGCAAAGGTACAGTTTTATTGCAGGAAAAAGAAAGAGCACAACAATGAGTACCTCAGATGGTATTCTACTGCAAGAAATTGTCAGGCAATTGGGGAAATTTGCGTCTACAAAGTTGGCAGAAACGTGGGATAACGTAGGCCTATTGGTTGAACCTTCAGGATGTCATAAAGTCAAACGGATCCTGCTTACAAATGACCTTACGCAGGCTGTATTGGACGAGGCTATCAAGAAATCTGTTCACATGATTATATCCTATCACCCTCCGATCTTTGCACCTCTTAAGAGATTATCACAAGGGAACTGGAAAGAGAGGATAGTAGTAAAATGTATTGAGAACCGCATTGCAATATACTCTCCCCACACGTCTTATGATGCTGTGAAAGGCGGTGTCAACGACTGGCTGATTCAATGCTTTGGACCAGGAGACGTCCAGCCCTTGATACCGTCGACTGATGCATCTTATACAAAAACCAAAGGAAATTCATGCTTTAAGCTGGTTTTGAAATGGGATAATGGACCATCTCGCGACGTTGAGACTGTATTTTCTTCGTTGCAGTCAATGCAGGACGTTCTACGAGTTGAGTGGGAAACGCATACCCGAAGGTATGAAAGCTTGTATTTCCAAATGATAGATGGTCTTGCAAGTGACAGGACCTAGGGATTTACCCGGTGTATTTCCTGCACTTAAACCTGAAGATATCCAACGTGGAGCTAGCTTTCATGTTTGCGTAGTGGTGTGGAAACAGAATATACTACACTCCTTGGCATACTGGCATAATAAAATGCCAATCTCTGCATGGTTCTTTTGATCATTGCACACCTCAGGTGCACACTAATAATTAATGTTGATGTACATCTGAAGAGTTACTGGCATACCTCCAAAAGGAGTTTTACAAGGAATGCGCCCTGGGTGATCTACTGTCCCCAATAATGCTAGAGTTGAGAAATTGCAATAAAGCTGCATATCAGGCACACCAGAGTGTGGGGCTGGAGGCTGTAGCCCCCTACTTTTTTGCTAGTATATGATGTCACACAATAGATATCCCATACTGCATTTGATACACTTGCCTGAAGATCTCAGGTATAGAGCTAGCTGTTTTGTCAGTGTGGCGGCATGAATGTAGCCTAAACTATATTCTTTGGCGTACTGGTGTAATAAAATGTGAATCTCAATGAACAGTTCTTTTAATCTTTGCACCTCAGTTGTGCACCAACCTTCAACCTTGGCATATATCTGAGGAACTACTTTTATATCTTCAGCATGACTTTTGCACAGAATACACCCTGGTAGAGAGCCTATCCTATCCAAGATAAGATGTATTGTGATAAGAGAGCATTATTTTGCAATCCAAGGGTGCATTTGTAAAAATTTAAAGAGGCTCCACCCCTTACTCCCATTGCCCAATTAGAGCTTGCTACTCATACACACCCCCTCACTCCAAACTATGCTCTGGTGTCCCTGGATATTAGTTAACAGGTACCAGCATTCAATAATGTTAAAGATGCTTTCATCCCCACCCCCATTCCCTCCAATTCATGTGAAGTTGTATGGCATTTCTTCTGGCCTTGTTGCTAGCATTTCATTTTCACATTAGCTGTATTGTTAGTACACCTATGTCTTCAGCCTTTTAAGGATGTGCTTTGTTTGTTTATAATTGCAAGACATTGATGCACCTTTTTTTAGATGCAATGAAGCAGCTTTTGTTGATGTGTTGCAAGTCTATTTAATTCCATCAGAGCTTGCTTTGGCCAAAGTTTATCAATATGTTGAAAGTGTTTTTAGCCCCAGCTATAGTGAAGTTTCAAAACTTGACAAGGTAGTAAAAGTATAGTGTATTTTTTTGCTGTGCTAAATCTAAATGAGTAAATCCTGTTTTAGGAGCAGATTTGCAGATAAAACCAAGTGGAAGACTTGCATTAGTCCCCTATAATCTCATTTCATATTCTGCCACTTTCATCCATTTCTGTCTCTTACTGATAAATCACAAACACTGGATACCTGTTGTTCTCTGATTATCATAGCAAAATTCAAAAGCCAGTTGTATCTGTCATCTAACATTTACCTAACACATATTGGATCACCCATAGAGGATATCCACACATAAGGGACAGGCCCCCCTGCTCATTTGGACACAAACTATGACCTTTTCTTCAAATCTGTAAACTTTATAACATAGCTTCCCAGTGAACCTGCAAACACACACACACACAC
>OLMO02000262.1:5551547-5564649 GCA_900291935.2 Cassiopea xamachana | reverse complement strand
ATATATATATATATATATATATATATATATATATATATATATATATATATATATATATATATATATATATATATACAAATATATATTTATATACATATACTCCCGCAAATATGTTCTACAATAAATATCCACTCAGAAAAACAACTCTTCGACGTTTCCCCTATCACTTTGTTATACATTATAAGTGTTTATATACTTGTATATGCATACAATTTGGCATTGAATAATAGGGCGCCCTCGATTGTAAATTGTTTTAAAAATTTCTCACGAGTTTTCAATTATTACACTCCCCAACTAAGCAATTTTGAGAAAAATCCAACCCCTTCCTTTGCTACCTCCCTAATCCAACTAAAGATTTCAAATTTTTTGAAAATGGATACGCAAATAATATGTATAGCCTTTGCAACTCATCATTAAAATGTAGGAAAATTAAAACAAGCTACACAAGATAATAACAAGAACACACTTGTGGATACGTTCTAAAAGCAAGTTTGTCTATCCGAAAAGTTTTGGCATAATGGCAATCTATACCTTATACTTATACATTGTTGACAATTAAGTTCAATAATTTTGAAATTTTTGGGTCCCACACTATCTATTGAACATTGACTCTCAACTATGAAGAGCCCCCAATCTATGACTTTTCAGCAAAACACTTATTCCCCTTCTTATTATATTCCCTAATACACGGTGCCAAAGGGCTGAGACGTGTTGCCACCTGTAGAGTAGGTGGGGCCAAATTCAAAACTTTTCTGATAAAATTCAGAACCTTTATCATTACCAACAGCAAAAGTCTTAAAATTTTCCGACGAAAAATTAAAATTTCAGAGAATCCAACGATTTTGATAAAATTGGGGGCCATGCCCCCTGCTCCCCAGCAATGATGTCCCTGCCAAATAGCACATACATGCACACATACACACAATCATATATGCAATCATGCTTACATATGCAATTAGAGAAATCTATTTTTAACAAAAGAATGTCAGATTTTGAAGAATATGCTTGTAATTCACAGACACTAGCAGTGATGGATACTACACTGTTGAAGAAGCCATAGAGAAAATGGGATTTGGCTGGTTTCAAATCAAATTGCTGGCACTTTGTGGAGTTGCATGGGTTGGTTTGGCACATTTTGCTGCAGTACTATAACATACATAAAGGCCAGTGGCCTAGCCAGGATTATATCTTTGGAAGGCAAGACTGGTTTTAACCTGGGGGGACTGGGTTAAAAGGGTGACCTCTGTGGAGGGTAACTAGGGAGCAACTAGGGGTAGGGAGAATAGCCTAATGTCATAGCCATCGTTGAACTACTATCCAATATTAAGAAAGAAGGAGTGATGGGATCAGGTGGTGCAGCTCTCTGGTGGAAATATTGTGAGGACAGCCTTTACATATTAAAAAATTGCCCTTTTTGTATGAAGATTTGCCCTTTTCTAGATAAAGAAAAGCAGTTTCATTTGCTATTTCAAAACTACCCTCCAATGTATCGATTATTGCAGATTTGAACATTTCTCGGACGCCAAAATTTTTATCATTGGGAGGAGCTGCTACTCCCTGGCTTTCCTGGCTACTTCACTGAAGAAGGTTCCTTAGATGCTTGTAAACTTTAAAATTTCAAGATCTTGTGCCGTTCATAATGCTTCAGAACAATAGATAGAGTTTAGGCATTGTATAAAATCTTCAGTGCTCTCCCTGCTTATTGCTTGAAAACCATCTCATGTAAGGCCAGTTCTCCCCTTAAAGCAAACAAGCATTGCCTAGCATGGATCTAAGCACTTAATGAAAAAGTAGGTATGCTTATAAACAAAGAGTGTATTCTGTTAGAGTCGCAACAATGTTTGGTTTGCCTAAACTTATTAGGTTTACTTAAAAACGCTTAGTATTTATGAAAAGGCTTTCCAATCACATTTCGTCAAGATGTGAATGTAGAATTTTTGCAAGAGTATAGATGATAAATTGAGTTGAATTGTTTTCTAGATGGCTGACTCAATGGAAATGTCGATCTTAGCGATTCTCGGTCCAGCTGTACGATGTGAATGGCAACTAACTCACTGGCACGAAGCTTTCCTTACTACTGTAAGAATAATCACTCATTAGTCAATGCCCTCTTTCCTATTTTAACTAATAAAAACTCTTTTAAGCAGACAGTGACCATCAAATGATGCCAATAATAAAAGTGCATGTAAAAAATGTAGGTGCAGATGGGGAGATCAGTGAATATTTTGGGGAAGGGTGCTGACTCCCCATACTTGCTTACATCTTTTATAGTTCCAAATACTGCATTTAAAGGCACAAGTTAGAAAGACATGTGTGCCTGATGTACCATAAAGATCATCAATCAGTCCTTATTTAGGCAACGGTCAGCCCATGACAGCTTATGGAGGTGACAGTACTACAAGTTTTGATGATTTTGAAGTCATTCAATGGGCTTATGCGCCCCTGGCTTTACTCTAGAGGCTATTAATATTCATTCGGTAAATTTATATTCTTTCAAACGCTTTTCCATTGTCATTATGAGAATGATCCATCAAATAGTGCCATAATATGCCAAAAGTCTCAAATGATAAACAGCTTTATCATGAATTATGAATCTTTAATTCCTCCAGGTTGTCTTCGTTGGTATGTTCATCAGCACATATTTTTGGGGTTACATGGCTGACACTTTCGGCCGCAAAACAGTTAGTGCATTGTTTATACACTTTCTCTACTCATTTATGTGCCATAAATGTGAGAATTTGTTTTCTTAACAGGAGGGGAATATGTAAAACTAGGACCAGTCAACATACAGAAATAAAGATTACCTCCAGAAGAACGACGGCGATGTTAGGAATGAGAATAAACAGCAAGCTTTGCACATTTTCCCAATATAGGCTCTACGCAACTTTAGTATATATTCATTTCCCGCTTTCTGACCGCGAACTACCATGCCTGGTTTTCGTTTTACATATTTCACCTCATTACCCCCTATTACTAAAATAACGGGATACTAGGCCGTGTCTTCAGGCATTTTTGCAGAAAAGCACTGAATCATCAAAACTATATTTTTCTGTTGACAATGTATCAATATAAAATTATGTACTAGCTTCCATTTGTAGTGATGTCACTTTGCTAGCAAAGAACAAACACTTAGAGAAGGGAAGCTTGTCTTAAATTTGTCCCTTGCCAATTATCACCTCTCACTTACAACCGTTTTTAAGCCTCTCAAAATTTCCGGCTCTATTACTTACTGAAACAGTGCTCTTCGACTTCTAGGTTGTGATTTTTGCATCAGTTGGTATCTTTTACTATGGCTTAATTAGCAGCATATCACCAAGATATATTTGGATAGTCCTTTTTCGAGGAATGGTAGGATTTTCAATGTCAGGAGTGGTCCAAGGGTATGTTTCAATCCATTCTCTTTCTTTTCAATCACTAGCAATGACCGTCGTCCACAGGAGTGTTGAAACCGCTTTGAAAGTTGAGGGGACTAGCAACCATGGTAATACATAAGTTCTTAATTCTGCTTCTCTGAGTTAGCTACAGCATGATTTTTTAATCTATTGGAGTATGAGCAAATGGAAAACGGTATTTATATGGTACATGCTTCTGCAAAAAGGTGTAAAAACTGAAAACAGTTAACCATGCTAACGTATGAAAAAGCCTGGGACCCAGTGTCCCAGGCCTCTTGTGATTGTGACGCCCCTAATGTCAGTCGTAGTAATCGGGCTAATCAAAATTTTAACAGTCTGTCTTTTCTGCAATGATCTCATGGCCTAGAAAAAGGCATTGCAAGTGAAACACATTGGGAACGAATGGCTAAATTATTTTGGGTATTAGTAATCCAATATTATAGAACTTTAGCCTTCTTTGTTTCTATTTCTTGCAAGCAGTTATCTTTTCAAATACAAAAAAAGTATTCCTTCATTACAACACATTTGTGTAACATCTAAAAACCTACGTATACACGGCTCCACTTATCAACCTCTTTGCAGCAGGTAGTGGCTTCGTAAAAGATAGTACTCTCGATATTTTGCTATGAGCGATAACAACATTTAACAATCTCTTAATGGTTTTACGCAAAGGATATGCTTCTATTGTGAAAATTGCTATTTACCAGACGCTTTATTAATGAATTTTTAAACAGATTTAGATAAACAATTTTGGACTAATTTGTTATTCAAAAACTATTACCTCTGATGAACGCAGATAATTTTCCAAATGCAGGTTCTAGTTCATAGATGATAGGTAGGTGTTTTTGAATAGAGGTATATGCACCAAAACATTATTGAGAAATGGCCATGATTTTGCAGCCCTATAATAGACATTTTATCTCTTTTAGAACCACGTTAATAACAGAGTATTTACCAACAAGAGCAAGAGGATTAACAATCAGTTTCAGTAGTGTATGAATACTTTTGAAAATTCTGTTACACAGTACATGTATACGTATATATATATATATATATATATATATATATATATATATATATATATATATATATATATATATATATATATATATATATATATATATATATATATATATATATATATATATATATATATATATATTTCGCCGAGTATAAAACGCACCTCCTTTTTAGTTAAGGATTTTTATTTCCATGAAAGAATAAACTCGAGAATAATACAGAAGCAATTCCTTTTGACAATAAAGTGATATTCTATAGACAAAATAATGTGATACGATGTGGGTCACCTGTTCTCTTATTTCTTAAGAAGTAAGAGTACAGGTGCCCCACATCATATCATACTGTTTTGTCTAAAGGACATCAGTTTGTTTTTCAAAGGGAATCGTGGGACAGTCAATGTCACCAAGTATAAGATGCGCCCTCAAACAGAGCCATTAATAATTTGAAAGAAGGTAGGTTTTAGACCCGGAAAAATAAGGTATATATATATATATATATATATATATATATATATATATATATATATATATATATATATATATATATATATATATATATATATATATATATATATATATATATATAAGTATATTATATATGTATAATATGTTTTTTGTGTTGCAGATTTTGGAATTCAACGATTCTTCATTTCTTACCCTTCACATCTTCTTTATAGTGAAGTGCAGAATTACTTTTAAGTGATAACGGGGTTTAGCAGAATAATCTTACCAAATATCTCAGAATTACTGATGAACAGAATGCTCAGCGATGATCAAAATTCCAGCTTTTACCGAAAAATTAAAGAATTACTGACATACCAAATTAATACCGATGGCTTCGGTAAAGAGTAGGGGTGTGACAACTCTTACACCCTTACTTTGGCACGCCCCTGTCCATAAAGTATTAGATCTTCTCGGGATTATGAAAAGTGCTGTCTTTTGAGGACCACAAAAGTTTTAGAAGAAAGAGTTAGTTCATACGATGAGCCATAGATGACTCGAACCTAGTATAGCATTGGTTCAACAATGGCCCGACCGAAAGGGATGAGCCAGTGGTGAACAAATGAACAGCGTGGCTGTGGCTCGAGCCGATGTGTTTTTGTGGTTTCATACGCTGAACCGAAGATGAACTTAACTACTCAAATTGTTAAATGCATAGGTTCGGTTCATCTACGGCTCATCGTATGAACTAGCTCTAAGAGTACCAATAAATAACAATACAAGCGCTGTAATTGCCCAGGGCTTCTGAGAGAATTCTGAGGCCCCGAGGCAAAAGAAGAAGACGAGGCCCTCTGTTATTGAAGCGAACAGAAAATTCTCAGAGTCTAGAAATTAACTTTTGAAAATTACAGCTGGTTTACTGCATGAGGCCCCCTGACCTTAAAGAATTGGGTGTTATGAGGCCCCTTAGACTTTGAGACCCTGAGGAAACTTGTCCCCTGCCCCCTCTCGGCGACCTTGATAGTGCCTATTATGCTAAAAAGCACAAAATGTATATTGATGACTATATTAGTTGCATCCTGCTAGCGCCAAAGCTAGAAAATGTACCGCTCACTCTACCTTCTTTGCAGATTTAATAACATGCATTTTCTTTCTAATCTTTTAGTGTTTTTGGTCAATTGGGACAAGTATTGAAGTACTAACTGCAATGTTTGTTATGCCAACATTGGGTTGGAGATGGCAGCTTTTCTTCTCAGCAATGCCATCCCTTATATTCCTGTCCATTGCTAAGGTACTGTTGATATTCAAATATCTTTTCAATTAGTCACAAAATGTAAAAATTACTGCAGTGTGGTTGTTTTTGGCAATTTTAATCTCCTGAAGTTCCGATGCTTCCTTCTAGTGTATCCTTTCAATTCAAAGGAAGTCAGCCAAATTTTGACCTGAAATCACACTTCGATATTAATGTCCACAGTAGCAGGCTTCCAAGCACACCTTTAGGAGATTATAATTTGTGACCATTGATTAGGTGAGCGCCAGGAAATCTCCTTGGAGGTGTAAGATATAAGCCTCCTGTGTTATTCATTTTTCAGTTACAGCTTGCTAAAAATATAGCTACAATTGCTGATTTTGGGCAAATATGCATGAAAAATGCTGCAATGATTGTTTAGTACATTTTACAATAAGATACAATTTGTAGCAAAACCCTAAATTTCGATGCAACATTTTGCACAGTCTGTAGTTGCAAGCTTCACATTGTGGGCCTCAATAAGTTTTTGAAAATTTGAAGGTTGTCTGATTTCTTCATTTCTTTTCACTGTTTCCAATGCATAACCCATAAAAATCCAACTGTATCAATTCCAAGAAAGTATTTTTGCCTTTGGTAGTTTGGTTTGTGAGAGCACACTAGGCTGTAATGTGACACTTGATGGGTTCTTTCATATGGAAGGGTATGAAAGCTGTTTGTAAGACAAGGCCCGAGGGCCTAGCTCGTGAAGAATACAACAAATTGCTACGACCATTTTCTATGTTATCAATCGAAGAATTATCTTGATCTAAACACTATCCTGCTTCTTATATTACTCTATTACCCTAACACAGCAGTTCTGAGAACTAACTGACAGTACACAGAACACGAACTTAACAATCATTGTGACGACACACCTAACTGACTCTGACAGTTACATTCGCAATTTCGCACATACCGTGAAATTCCGAATATAAACACCAGGAATAAAAGCTTCTTTATAAACTAACCCAAGTATCCTTCTCAATATAAGCACTCTGAATAAAGTCCAGCGCTTACATTTGGGATTCTCTGCGTATAGTTAAGATTCAATGTAAAACATTGTTTCCTGAGGAAGCATAAGTAGAATGACATGTTTCTTCTCAAATACTTATCGGACATATTGTTTGTTCTATTTTATCCGATGCACCTTGCATTTAATTTTGTTCTTTTGTGAAGTTTCACGCATTAAATGTTGTTATTAGTCTCTCTGATTGGACACGGAATGGTTAATGCTTTGGCGTACCCAAGTCACCTGACAATCCAAAAGACCTTCCGAGTATAAGCCCCTAATATATAAACCATAATCAGCGATAAATTCATGTTTATTCTGACTGATGATGACCCAAGATTGGGTCGAAACGTATCTTCTATATGTCAGCTAGGCCTGTCAACTAGGATTTTATATGGAATTGTCGCATAATATGGAATTTTCGGATAATATAGAATTGTGGAGTGATATAGAATTTTCGAAATAATTCGATCTAAAAAAGGAAAACTAAATGGTGTCCAGTGCCGTAACTACCGGGGGGGCAAGGGGGCTGGAGCCCCCCCAATAATTTCTTGTTAAAACAAATTTTTTTTTCAATTATAATACTATTCTAAAGTGTACGAAATAGAAAATCAAATATTTTGTGTCTTGTTATTAAATAGAACGTGAATAATAATAAAACAAATTCGAGGCTAAACAATATGCTTACGTTGCATATCCACAAGGACGAAACCGACAATCTTGATCTTTGTAATGTTGCAAATGAATTATTCTTCTTGGTGATCGTAAAACTTTGTTTGGATGTTTTTAAAAACTACATCTACTTTACAATCATCTTATGTAATAAGTTGTAAGAATGTCATTAAAATCCACAAGAATTGTAGATATTTTGGTGTCTTTCACTTTTTGGATCTCTACTTTTATAACATTGAGACAAATTAAGTAAAATGTGACCCGTTATAGCGTGTTTAGACGTTTGAAAATCGTAAAATTTTCTCAGCTTCTCCGCCTCAACCATGGTGAGGCCTCCTCCGATAGTGACTTCTAAGCCCCCCCAAAATGAAAATCGTGGTTACGGCCCTGGTGTCTGTTTTCGTAGTCGTACTTATTTTCAAATTTATACAGAAGCTGCGCTTTCCATCAGCTACTTCAAATTAATGTTTGAACGATATATACTAGATTTTATACGATAAATGCGTTTAAACTCTTAACAAGAGTCATTGTCAGTTTGACTAGGGAAATTGGAGGGAAGCCTTATCCATAAATAAAAAGACAAAGGAATCCAGGTAGCGGAAATAGGGGGAAAGGGCATACTGGACTAGGAAGGATTTGGGTAGATACAGGATGCATATTCGAATATTCCATATTATACGACAATTCCATACACAATCCTATATTTGCCCTGTATACAGCCCTGTATTTGCTATCCCCAAAAATCACAAGATGACATTTTTCTACATTCCATTTCATATATTTTTCTGGGAATCATACTGGTAGATTGTTTGCATTTTTTTCCAGTTTTGTTGTCACATTCTTAGCTTTATGACTGCTTGAGTATAAGGTAGTACCATCCTGATTGCTGCGATTGTCAGTCAAGTTCATCAGATTCACTGTATCAGTAAAAAATATACTAAAGGAAAAAGGTCCCTAGCATTGTGCCTTGTGGTGCACCTAATTTCCACATGCTAAAAAGCCATTTAGTTTTTTTATCTTCTATTTTAAACGCAGCAGTGAACAAACGCCAAGGGCTCTTCTACTAAAGTCGTAGGCATTAAATTTTGCTAATAGAATCTTTTGATTTAGACTATCAACAGTATTGCAGATGCCCCTTTAAAGTGTAATTAACCCATTAGTAGGGAGGGTTTTTATCTTCATAGAGTCTACCAAGTAGGCAGATAGAAGTGCCAAATGTGTTTGGCAACTAGACCAGGCGCGCAACTAGTGGGGTCCTGGGGGTCTAGACCCCTGCCCTTTTTTAGCAAAAAAACAAAATTACCCTTTTTGCAGTGCCTTCTTTATATCAGAAAGGGCGTTTTCCTTAGACTGAAAAGGCATGATTCCAAAAATTTTCTGGAGGCTTCGCACAAGGCCCCCAATTTTTCTTCTTTGCCGTGAAAAGAGCTTGCAATGAGGATCATCGAAGTTAAGAAGTTACAATACCAGTAAACTTTCCACACCATTTCCTCTATTTATGACTCTGCAAAACAGTATTATAAGACAGTATCTTCTTTAAAAAGTTTTAATGTGCCCTTTTTCGTAGATTAGACCCCAGCCCTCCAAAATTCCTAGTTGCGCGCCTGTAGACGATCAGGGATTTGGGATCTAGACACAACTCATACCACCATTTCTAACCAAGGGATTTCGCTTTCCTTTGTAGCTTATTCCTGAATCTGCAAGATTCTATGTAGCGAGTGGCCAGCAAGAAAAAGCCCTAGAAATGCTGGAGGCAGTTTCCAGAGCTAACAATGAAGAACTACCAAGAGGCTACCTTGTAACGCCAAAGAAGGTTGTTGTTGTTGTTTACTTTATTTTGAGTAGGCTGTTAGACCAAGCTTTTTCAGCCAATTTAGGCCTACTATGCATGCCGCATCCAGCCAAGGGAACCGTAGTTTAACGTCCCATCCAAAGGACTGTGGTGAGAGCTGTTTTGGTCGTTCACCTGGAAGGTCGCCCATCCAGTTTCTGACCGTACACAGTCATGCTTAACTTCAGTTAAGCTAATGGAACTGGCTGGGCCGCTTGGCCACTCACCCTGCAAAGGTGCTCAGAATTGCTATCCATGTTTTTCATATGAAAGAATATATCAATAAATAATATTTATATCAAAGCAGTGGATCAGTCTGTTTTGTTAATATCCATATTAAGTCAGTAGATGGATCTGGATTAATCCATGCTTTTTTTAAGTTTGTTTTGCACTTCCCAGCCTCAGCTCCATGGTACTGCTTACTTTCTTCGTATTCGCTGCAGCGTTTTGCATATCTCTAACCCAGATTCAATCTACGCCAAATCTAACCCAGACTCAATGTTAGTGAAGGTCTATCCCAGGTTCTCCAGGATTAATCTGTCCTAGACAATACATAAGCTTAGCTTTGTTGTGTGAGCATAGTTAACCGAGGTTCAAACTGGGTCAGATCTTACACATCTCTAAAGGTGGGCTCAAACATAGTTGAGACTGGGTAAGTACCCTGTGTACACAAACATGGTTGAACCTAAGCTAGTTGAAAAGCGCATATGTAGCAAAACTTAAAATTTCTTATCATCGATGTTGTTGTGCTTCAATGCATTTCAGAATAGATGGTTCCTGTATGCATTCAGCTTTATTATAACATATCGCTTCCTATTTGCTGAATGCCTACAATATATAGAAATGAGCATGTATTGAAATACACCCTTTTTCAAAAAATTCTTGAAACCACTCTTGAAAGATATTTGACTCTATTATAGCAATGTACTCGTGGTAGCATAGTTGAAATGTTTAGAGGTGGCCAATGGAAAACAACTATTTTGCTATGGATTATATGGTAATGACATAGACTTTGATTAGTATCTTTGAACATGAGATAGTCAATCATTAATCAATTACTCATTCATATATTTATAAATATATCATATATATATATATATTTGTTTTTTTTGCGTCTGATCTCTGATATTATTGGCTTGAGAAATTTTGGAAGATATATATTTATATAAATATACATATATATATATATATATATATATATATATATATATATATATATATATATATATATATATATATATATATATATATACATACGTACATACATACATATATATTTGTTCATTTTCATATCATCATAGTGTATCCAATGCTTTTAGCACGTTGACTGTCATGTATCTAAACTTTTCACGAGCTTCTGCTATTCGTATCAAATTTCCATATGATTTTCCAGTCCACTTCTTTAGCTTGTCCATCCATGTAATTCTTGATCTTTCTTACCATGAGTGGACTACCACACTTGATATAACTGATTCTGCCATGTGTGTATATATATATGTATATGTATATAGTTATAGACTCGGCTAAAACGTACACTCAACTTAAAGTTAAAGAGGCTTTACATATTTTGTGGGAGGGGCCCAACTTAAACAAACAGGTCCAGCATTACAATTTTTCCTTATCATTCTAGCCCTTTCAACGATTTTCGTTCTCTTGATTATTCGAATTATTAATTTTCGTTACACCTTCTATTGATTTTGTAACGTTTAGTAGTGTGTTCCATTTAACAATTTAGTATAACAACTGAAGATAGATAGTGAAATATCCGAAACATATCTTATAAACTGAAAATTCTTGTCGTTTTTTTGCGTCTTATATCTGATATATATATATATATATGTATATATATATATATATATATATATATATATATATATATATATATATATATATATATATATATATATATAGATATATATATATATATATATTAGATATATATATATATATATATATATATATTTATATTTACATATATATATATGGTTATGTTTATATACATTTATTTGTTTATTTATTTGCAATTGTAATCTTCCTTTGATGTATAGTTTCTTACTCTCTGGATTAAGGTTGAAGAGGCTCCAAAGTTTACTTCTTAGTCGAAAGACGAACACCGAAATGCTTCATTACCAGTGCGTTGTTTGCCCTCTGTTCATTATAGCAAGCAATACTGACCATATAATTAAACTCAATATTTAATTTTCTTCTAGGTTCGGATCACATTTCAATATTTATGGCTTAGCTCTCTTGACTACTTCGCTGTATTCAAGTGGATACGCTTGCTACGGTGAGTAGAGCATAAGCTCAACTATAGAAGTCATCAGGAAGGCAGTGATTACAAATTTTGCTTTTTCTTAAAATAAAGTTTACAAGGATATTAAAGCTCAAAAATAGAGAATTTTAAGAATAATTTAAGAACAAAGCAAGGCTCAAATTTCATTTAGACCTGAATATCCTTGCATTCGGACTATACACGTATTTTTGTGAGAAAACTGTAATTTTGCTTGAGCCTCAATTTTCTTAACTTTTCCCAAAATGGCCTAAGATTTTCTTAAATTTTTCTTAACTTATTCTAGAGTAGAACTGGCTAAAATGGGCTAAACATTCGTTACTAACATTGCACAGGAGCATTTTGAATGAAATAATGACGAAATATCGAATTTTGGCCAGTAAAAACACTAACTTTTGGAAATTGAGCCTTGTGATTTTCTAAACATTTTCTTAAGACTTTGACGATTTGAGCCTCATTTATTTTTACAAAACTTTTTCTTATAAAAAATCGTGTATTGCTGCTTGTAGATTTACTTTTGCACTACCGATAAAGTGCCTATTCTTTTCCAATTCTGGTTTGCTTTTGATGAAGTAAGACATCAACGAATATTTGGATATATTCCTTTGATTTTTAGTCGGAGTTACTCCTTCAGTGCTTTAGAATAATTTAAGAATATCTTAATGCTCGAAACAAAAAGCTTAAATACATTGAGGCTCAGCGAAAATTTAAATGTTCCTATGAAAAATGCATGCTTGGAGATATATCGAATGTCTAGGTGTCTTTATTTGCTAATTGGAACCAGGGTCCGACAAAAGTTTTTGCTGCTTTCGGACAAAGCTTCTTCTGCCTGCACCTACCTACACCTGCCTGCACAGGCGAATTGATTCAGTTCCGTTACTTCAGTTCCACTGTAACAAATTTATATATTTCAACTTTTATTTATGTATGCTGATAGGAACTAGTGGATAAATATTAAAGAAATGAATTGAATTGAAACTTAAGAAAAATAATGTCTGGCGCGAGCTGCCTGGAAAGATTGTAGCCATAGGCGTAGGAGGATTTCAAATTTAGGGGATGTAACATTTCTGCTAAAATGGGTATAGCGCGATCTGGAGAGCGGTCAAAAAAATTGCCCGAATTTCTAATTGTTCTTTCAGAAAAATTGCCCAAATGTAGCA
>OLMO02000262.1:5515871-5531223 GCA_900291935.2 Cassiopea xamachana | reverse complement strand
ATTCACTTTTGAAGATTGTATCAGCAGCCAATGTACCATGTGCTAGAAACAAGTAAATGGGAGAAAGATCTAGAGCTGTATGTTGACGATTAGCTTAAATTATCCAGGCAGATATAGTAGCCAAGAAAGGATAGCGAAATGTTAATGCAGCTCTTCCAAACTCTTAGTTGATCTTAGTAGAAGAAACCCTGTACTAAGAACAACTGAAGTGTTTTAGACCTACTGGCGATGGTAAGAAAACTTCACTCATTAGTTTAGCATTTCGCCGACTGCATGGGGATAAGATAAAAACGTGCAAACATACACAAGATGTATAGCATAGAGAGTAACTAGACACTGTCTAACTTCACGGGTATGAGTAGGGACCATAGCCTTTAACTGTCAATTCAGAGATTTAACCCAGATGTGCATATACGATTATATGTTCGCAGAATAGTGTAGGGTAATGTGGGAAAATGTGACCCTTCGTGCTTCATACTAGATTTTGGGGCTTCTTTACTGGAGAAAAAGTTAGCTCAGTTTCTGGCACGTAAAGTGACTTCACTTTCAGCTTTTCAACCGTTTTTCAATAAATTAGCGAAATGTTGAAGTAAAAGAAGTGATCTTGCACGGAGTCATCAATGATTCAATCAGTAATTATGCCAAGCCTAATGAAACGTCTTTGAAGTAGTTTTCTGCAAATGATACTAAATAAACAAGACAAAACCTTTAATATTGTGCATAACTTTCCATAACTCACAAAAAGACAACATCATAAAATGCACAATTCTGTAGTGTTTACTTTTATTTCTTCTGTCATTACCATCGGAAAAAATGCGAAAATTACCTAAATTCACCCAATCCTAACATGAAAAATCGTCTTCTGTGCTATTTTATATATTATATGCTTTTATGCTATCTTACTTTATGCTATTATAGAGTATTTAATTTTTTCAGCATTGACTAACGGCTATTAAATAGTATTTTGAAGCAACCTCTACTCCTGAAGTCGTATTAAAATATTTTTCGAAAGCCGTATCGATGGTTGCTCAGATGAAAAAATAATCTGAGACTGCCGATTTTATCTTACCCATAGCTAGAAGCCTTGCTTATCTATGAAATTTGGATACAGCTTGTTTTCCTTTATCCAATAAGTTTTTAGACGGCCTCATCCCTTTCGTACCTCCACTGAACCTCTTAGTTAAAATTTTCTTGAAATATTTAAATATTGCAAACTTTTTGCATCGAATTTACTTTACAATCTTTAAATAGGAAAGACTTCTAAGCGCTAGTATTTTAGCGCTATCTTTTGATAGTCCAACATTTCAAAATCTTCATTCGTACTCAATTTTCCTTATTTTCTGCAAGCTGCAGAAGAGTAATTGAAAAATTGCATTATGTTTTGAAAATAGAAAAGCGTTTACTTATATACGAATACGTTTTGATCACGTCAGCTATCATTCCGGGAAGCAGTTCAAAACTTTCGAACAGTTCTATGGCACATTATATATATATATAATATGTGATCTAGATGTATCATGGGAAGAATTCAAGTAATCGGTTGGATTGTGTCCAATACAGGGCATTACGAATTTGCTTAATGACATGCCATTTGAAGCACTTCTTGTGAGAACAAGTAAATGAAAAGTTCACACAAAGAATTTGGAGGTGAATTGAAACGTTTACACAAAAAAGTTTGCAAAAATAGATGCTTCAAATATATAGAAGTGTCTATCAGAAGAAAATCAAATATTCATGTGGAAATTCTTTGAAGAAAGGGACAAAATATGAATTGTGAACGAAAGACCTATTGAACTCGCCAACTATCAAAGTACATACATTTGGAGCTGATTCACGCTGCCCGATGCTATAAAAATGCTAACTCAATTGCGGTACCTTGAATAACAATCATGCAATAGGAATTGGAAAGATTCATACAAGATATGTGAATAAAAATAATTGGATTAAAGAAAGATCCTTGAAAAAAGATTGAATAAAATTTATTAATTCTTTCTCTTAAGAATGCTTTAATTTCATTTTTCTAACCTTTGTAGTATTGTAAATAGTTTATTTGGATGAGTTTACTGAGCTGTGCATGCGCCTACTGTAGATAACTGCATGACAAAATACTTAAATCCTTTTTAACTAAGCTTTCTGCTTGACTCATCATAAGTGTTATAGGTCTTAATTGCTCATATTCCTAAATCTGGCTTGTTGTTTACTTTATTTGGAGTAGGCTTTTATACCTGGCTTATTTAGCTTATTTAGGCCTACTATGCATGCCGCATCCAGGCATGGAAACCCAAGTTTATCGTCCCTTCCGAAGAACGGCGGAGTGAGCTGTTTTGGTCGTTCATCTGGAAGGTCGCCCATCCAGTCTCTGACAGTATACAGCCATATTTAACTTCAGTTAAGTAGCAAAATTATATCTCCTCAAAACTTTTGTGTTTCATTGCAGATCAGCTTCCAAGATTAGATTTTGCTGGCCACTGCAACACTCCAATAGATGGGAGCCACAGCACACTTTTTAGTTGTCCAGTAATTGAAAGAGGAATTCGAGAGTGTCAGAGAAATGGAAAGAAAGTTCTCATTGCTATAGGTGGCCCAAAGGGAAGCAGAGGATTTGATGGAGAGGGACAGGCAGAAAAATTTGCTGAGAACATATGGAATCTGTTCCTGGGCGGGCAAGAACTACCGGATCTGAGGCCATTTTCAAGGTAAACCCTTTGTTATAAGGATCCACTTTATGAGAAACCTACAGGCAAGAAGACAAAATAATTAAAGAACATATACTACCAAAGGAAAAATCTCTAAGGAATTTTCAAATTGAGCAATTTTTATAATTACATACAATTGAGAACTAGGAAACCAGATTCATTCATTCGCAGAGAAAATAGTAGCTAGGAGAATAAGTTCTATGCTATACTTGAATCAAAAGTTTTATCGAGTAGTTATTGTTATGCTATCTCTGTCTATAGTTTTATTACATAATCTATATTGCGAAAGCTAAAGAACCATTTATGGATTTTTAAGATTACAATTTGATCAGTGGAGATGAAGAAATAAGGAGCTTTTGGAACTAGGCTAGCTTCCTTATAAAAAGAGAGTGCATATTTCAAATGTTAGTTGCGCAATCATATTCTTCACTTCTAGGAATATTCAATAGACTCACCGTAGGTTGAAGTTCCAAATCTTTTTTTTCATTTCTTTTTTTTATTCCGAGTTACTTAAATTTGCAACTTTCAATAAACAATTAAGAAGTAAAGTACTTGAGCAATCCAACATTTTTAGCGCTATTTGTGATGGCGTCAATCTTTACATCCCTGGTGGCTCCTACATTGGCTATTCTGCATTCATTCGTCATCTTTTCTACCTTGCGAAGCGTGATAACAATAGAAGATACATCATAACAGCAACGCCTTCCTGCACATATCCAGATTCGGTGCTTGGACCGGCACCAAACAAGGCATTTGAAACCGCAGTGAAATACATCAATCATGTAAGCAATCTCTGCCATACTGTTTCTTAGTGTCGTCAAATGGAAACATCTAATTCTTGAATGCAATATGCAAAATTTTTAGTAGTTAGTACTAAATTCATAACCGCAAAGCATACTGTTTTATTATTTAAAGCTTACGCATCATTAGATTCAAAAGAAAAAAATCTGCTTCTCTTTCTGAGATTCAGAAATATAGTCTCTTGCAAGTGAGAATGGACTCTACTATTGTTGTTCTCACGTAGCCTGTACCTGGACTAGCTGATAAGTACTTCATTTCTATATAAGAAATATAGTTCTTAATGGTATTCTCTTACAGATATATATCCGATTCTTTGGCGCAAATTGTGGCATTGNGCCTCAAACTCTCAGTTTGAGGAATCTCTTGATGCTTGGCTTAGCTTTGCAAGAAGAATCCTAAGAAGGGATGGGTCTGCACCTCTTATATTCATTGGAGTGCCTGCAACGGAGAGAGCCTCGCCAGTAGAAGGCTGCTACCAGTCTACAAGAGATCTAAGAGAGCTGTATAAGGTGAATAACGAAGATGTGTTTTTGTTGATAACTAACTAATGGGTAGTCCGTCACTAGGCCGTGTACTCTCTGCCTGTCTCTTGGGTACTACGTCAATAGACCATATATATTTAATTCCAATTATTTGGTCTCCTACTAGTTTAACTGTATAGCTTCTTGAGAATAACTCCCTCTTACAGTTTGTTCTTGGAAAGGAAGATGGAATCTAATAATGGCTGCGATCGGTCAGAAACTGGATGTGCGACCTTCCAGATGAACGACCAAAACAGCTCACTCCATCGTCCTTTGGAAGGGACGTTAGACTAGGGGTCCTATGCCTGGATGCGGCATGCAAAGTAGGCCTAAATTAGCTGAAAAGACTAGGTATAACAGCCTACTCAAAAATAAAGTAAACAGCAACACCAAGCAATCTTTATACGACAGAAATTCTTTATCAAGCGTCTCCTTGAAGTCAGTTTTAGCGCATTCCCTGGAAAATAACTATTCTTGCTTCCTTTTCTGCTTCGTGTTTGATATTGAACTTTTCTTAATCTTCATTTTAAGAGAAGTATTTTTTAAGTTTCAATCTTAAGCACTGTTTAATCAGCTATCTCTGGGTTAATGAACTTTGAGAGGTAGCTAAAAGTATGTAGTTGGGCTGAAAGTCTAAAAAGTGTTGCCTGTTGCTTTATGGGGGTGATAAGGAGTTATGTTGATGGAGGAACTAATTAGTTCCTAGTTCATTCTGAAACTTGATTCTTGAAATTGGTCAATTTAACCATCTAACAAGGAGCACTGTATCGCATATTTTCTATCAGCAATTTTCTAATATGTGAAACTTTCCCTTCTGCCTGGAGGATGTGCCATAGAATAATCAGCCTTAACTCATCTGGAAATTCTAGCCTCTGTTTCTTTCTAGACCTTTTGACCGAGAAATTTTGCATCTTAACTGATAAAAGTTTATGATCTTTTTTATCCTGAAAGGATCCGAGGCTGCTTTGAAATGTTTATTGCCCATCAATTTATTCCCGCATGTATAATATCTATCTAAGTGAAATTTGATTCCAAATGAATTTTAAATTCCTCTTTAGAGATTCCGTGAGGAAAATGTGTTTGGTGGCTTTATGATTTGGGATGCCTCATGGGACGAGAGTAACATACAATACGGCAAAACCTTTGCTGCACGTTTGTATGAAACAATAGAGAGTGTCCAAAATGAGGAAAATAAAGATTTCGACGAAGAAGAAGAAGATGAAAGACCTATTGAGCCTCCAGATAATGAACCAACTACACCAATCACTTTAGCTACTACACCTGTGCCTCAACCAACAGTTCCAGTTGCGGAGGAGCCAGAACCTACGCAACCAGAAGCACCTCCATCAACGCCAGAACCAACACCTCCACCTACTCCTCCTCCAACACCTCCAGCAGAGCAGCCAGAATCACCCAATGAGAATCCATACGGAGGAGACGGTGAGATGGAGGAAGGCAATCAAGAGCAATCACAAGAAGAAGAAGAGGAAGAAAATGAAAATCAACAAGAGGAGGCTGGCCAAGAACCAGCAGAAACACCGGAGCAAGAAGCCGCAAAACCAGCACCAGATCAAGGTCAGCCTGACGATGAAGAGGATGAAGGCGATGATGTTGATGACGATGAATATTCACCAAGACCACCCGACATGGAGAACAAGTTTCCTCAAGGCCAGCCAGTACCTGATCAAGATGAAAAGGCATATCAAGAAGAAATGATTCCTTTTGGGCAGGTAGGGGAAATCTCATGTACATTCGATACTTCAAATGAATTGAATTTTAGCAAAATTCTACCACAGGTTTGAGGCTCAGTTTCTAGAAAACATTTTCATTGTAATGAATCATATTTACATGATTTTTCAGCTTCAATCTCACAGAACTATGCTTTTTAGAAGACTACAATGCTCCTACAATTTTTATGTCCTGTTTATAAATGTATTTTTTAATCATTTGCTCTATTGAAATAAAAAATTTCTTTCAGTTATCTCGTTTACTTCATCACACCCAAGCACTTTAGTAACCTCTAGGCCTTTCTCCTCTTTATTACTGCTTTTTGTCGAAAAAATCCATCAACATAATCTCACATTGTCAGACATCACCTAATCAAAATTCAGATGGAAGGAAGAACACTGGCTCTAGGGTGTTGTTTTTGGGAACAATCTTATCTCGCAAAGTGCTCCATGCGTAGTATTGCAAATGTAATAATGATGGTAGCTAGATGAAGTAAAATCTGCTTAAGAAATACTTATCACTTTCACTATCTTTGTAGGAAAGTACATTGTATTCTGGGTCAAAGCTCTTCTCTCTAGCCTAGAGGAGGTTTTTAGTGAACTTCTATCTCTCTTTTTATCTCACCCAAATCAACCAAGCAGGTCTGCAGAAAGAGCGATTCAGAAACTTTTTAGGTTATCGTCTGTAGACTAAAGCACACAGTGATGATAAGAAAATATAATTAAATTTTCTTTCTTTTTGTCAAATTATTTAAAAACTTAATAAGCACATACTTCTTTGATTTGATTTCGTTTTTGTGGTATGTTTCGCAAGGAAAGGTGCAAGTAGCACATGAAGCTCAAAACAATCTAAATTATGTAGGCAACTTATTAATGAAAGCATACATACTGACGTAGCAAACTGGGAACACATCAAGTTCTGTGCTTGCTTCATTTAATCGCCCGTTCTCAGCTACTTCCAACAGAATTGGCAACGTTTAGGTTTTGCACGCTTTGAAGTAAAATCAAAAGCAGCGTGTTTAGCTTGATGCGCATGAGCTTAAGAATAACTCTTGATGTCAATGAGACTTTTAGAAAAGCATGCGATTTTAGATTGAATATTAGCCCAGATCCTTTCTTCTTGGTATCTAACTGTTTCATAAGATGTATTTGCCATCATTAAGTTGTCACAAATTACAAGCAGAATAGTGTAGTAATTGAAATTANATTTCCATTATGGAATGTGGTAAAATAGAATGTTATACATTAGAATAAAACGTAAAGCAAAAGCGCCAAATGCCATAATTTGCAAAACTTTTATTACTCGATTAGAGTTTCTAGAGTATAACCTTTCCTTTTCCTCTTTAATAGAAAACTGTATCATAATGTTAGTATATTTANAGTTAGCATAAATATGCTTGTTAGCTATATGTACTTGTATACTTGTACTGCTAACAATAAAGAAATGTTAAGTGAATGAATAAATGGACAACAAAAATAAAAAGCGAAATATGAATTAAAAACAAATAACATAGAAATAAAATAATTTGCTTTATCGCTTTCGTTGTAAGTAAACGCATTTTTTGTTTGTAGGCTGCAAGGCTTCTTGCAGATAGTGTTGAGAAAGAGATACGTCGCAAAGAATGGCTACGGAAACAGAGAAGGAATTCCCAGAAGCTAAGATTGAGTCAAGCATTTCAAAGCCAGCAGAACTCTGCTAGCGGAGTAGGCCCCAGCATTCCTAACTATCAATCAGTGTATCCTGAAGAATATCAACAAAGCGGACAAGGCCCGTATTTTAGTGGAGTGCAACAAAATGTGATTCCGCAAGTACTGCCACAACAACAAGTTCAGCAACAGAATGCTCTACCATACATACAAAAAACACAATATCAGCAACAACAACAACAACAGCAACAGCAACAACACCAACAAAGAAATGAAGCGGTAATTCCGCTCTGGGATTTTGGTTCTCCTTCTCAGCAGAATGTTGTTGCGGGACAAAACAATGGGAACACTGCAACCCAGAATCAGCAAGGAAATGCAGTTCCACAAGTACAACAGCCTGCACAAAATGCATTAGGCCAGAATCAACAACCAGCCGCGCCTCAGCAGCAGCAAACTCAACCAAATATGGCACAGGCTTCGCAAGCATCCAGGTATCCACTAATGCCGGCTGGTTTTTTCTTCAAACAACGTGGATTGCAAAAGAGCAACACTGTGAAATTGAATGCATATAGCGGAAAGAGTGCTGTGCTTAATGCTATTGATCGTTCGAATGAACAAGAAGAATCTTCCGGCTCAGGACACATATCCGGAGATGAAGATGAATTAGGATCAGCAACAGGTCTGCATGATAAAAATTTACTAGACGAATAAAGCTGCCTACAGAGTTTCGGAGCTCCTGAATGCACTCTGACATGGTGCAATGGTAGCTCAAGGAATAGTTAAAAGGGCATGTGCATCAATGATCAGATGTTCTGTATTCATATGACTTGGGCTTGTAGAGTTAACTAAAGTTTTCATCTTATGGCCCAGCATTGACATGTGCATTATAGATCTTTTTCTAATAACTTAGTTTCACAATTGAAGGCATAGACTTCTTAGTTTTTCAATAGGGATATGCAGAAGTAATGGATATGCAGGTGTCACACTCTCCACATTATCCCGTACCCGTTAGTAGTTCTTCTTATCGGTAACAACCGGCGTAGCATTCGTCGCTTGCCCGTAGTTTTAGGAAAGTTGTAGCTTGTCGGTAAATTTCCTTTGTTACAGCGCCATTGTCCGAAAAAGAGGCGAGTACCACGGACGCCACCCACAAGCAGCTCCTGCAAGCCATGGCTATTTTCGTCACTTTTATTTCCCATGATGACAGAACAACTTGCGACCGCAGGCAGCAAAGACTTTCGTCAGACACTGTACACGCTACCTTCCCCTCAAGTTTTCTTGGCGTGCTACTTGTCATCAAGCACTTGGAAACCCAAATGCAAACGTATGAAAGTTAAATGTGAATACTAAACAGAAAATTGTCACGTTTCATTATAAATAATATTTGATTCATAGCAAGTGTCTAGCAACGGCAAAATCAAAAGCAATAATCAATGATAACTGTCTCTAGTGCATTGGATCACTTCTTCCACGCCCACAAAACTAAGGGAAAGCCTTATAACCGAAGCCAGACAAGATTGCAAAAGAATCTTTGAATGCTTCACTGAAATTACTGCGAGGTGGGCCTAGACGCTTTAGAACATAGAACAAAGCCCTTAGAAAAGGGTTAGGAACAATGTAATTATCAAGAAAAATTAATCAAATTTTTAGCGTGGATATACTGCCAAATAACGTAGCTGGGGATTGGCTGTTTTACTTTCCAAAGCTCACCTTCACACAGGTAAGAGAAGCTATAGATACCATCCTTCTCGATTTCTCTGTTAATGATAACAACAAAGGAAAATTTTGAATCAATGAAGTAAGGAAACAGATTTTGTCAGCTAATTCTAAGAATAATGAATTCTCACTGAGAAGGCTGCCGGAGGGCAATGAAAAGCTTAAAGATTAGCTAAAGTAAATGTCTATGTGTATTGATAATTAGGGTTTACTTAAGGTATGAAACTACCTAAGTACAAACAATAATGGTTCCTTATTATATTCCTTTTATAGTGCTATGTTCTTAGCTGACGTTAAATGTGAATTATGCAAGCACGAGTAGAGAGGGAAGAAATTTTCAGCATTCTGCTATCAGTACTAAGTAATTTCAAAATTTATGTACATTCCATCTATTTGGCTGTTGTTATGTAGCAATTTTGCCTGGTGCTACTTTGGAGAATTGAAAAATTTCATGAAATCCTTAAAACATTATCTTGTATGATAGCAGCGTTATTATTCTGCAATTGCATTCACCTTAATGAGAACGAGCTACTGAGAAGTTTTATTAAGCGAAGTCTCTTCTTCAGCATTTCTCAGTTTTTGCATGGAGTGGTACCTTTTCAGGGTTTTTTTTACGAGATATTTAGAACTACGCAAAAAGTCCAGCGATGCCCTGCCCTTTTGGTTGCAGGGATTGAACTTCATGTTTCTAGCGAAAAGGGGTAGATAACAGCTACTACCTCTAACAATTCTACTTCTGGTTGCATTTCTCCAAGCAGTTTCTAGATAAATCTAACATTTTTACTGCTATTTACTTTCCTATACCCTTGAATCACTACATACTAGGCTTGTGAATTGCAGATGCGTTTTGTTTGAGCTGCACAAATTTTTTAGAATTGCAAAATTTGTGTGGAGCTGCACGATAATAAAAGCCTTAGTACCTTGGCACCATAGTACTAAGCATCTCTGATTCCCTGTCATGTTTATAGCGGTTTCCAAAGTATTTATTCTAAAACTCATGATAAACGGGGATTCATAATAAGCGGAGAGTCTAACAAACTTTTAAAATTGATTATCGAGAGGTTGAAATATGAGGGAGGGGGTAAAGATGCGAGCATATAGGAAGCAGCTTCTAGACATGCCTGTTCTTATGAAGTGCTAACATAATCTAAAAATAGCAAAACATAAGGCAGGACGAGTAACTTAGCTTTAATGCAGTCCCTGCATTCACATTTTTGGACAAATGATCTACGCAAATGTAATGCTACTCCAAAATTGCTAAGGTTAAAAAAGGGGGGAGGGAGTGCCAAAATAAGAAGGGCTTCCATGGATTCGTGCGCAAAATAGCTTAAAATTTTTTCATTCCGCTTAGACAATAATTTTTTAGCCCATTCTTAAACTGGGTTAGTGTATTATATGCTGTTATGTGTGTTAGGAGAGAATTTCAGTTTTTTGTCCAGTGTGGTTAAAACTTTTTCTACTTAAGTCTAGATTTAGCCTTGGAATTTGGCGATTGGTCTTGTTTCTTTTACCGTACTTGCTTATCGTGCATCTTTCAACAAATTTATCGTGTAGACTCTCAGGACATATCTTGTTCACTATTGTAAGCATCAGAACCCAAGGGCAGATATAGAAAAATATTTGACCGTCTTAACACATGCAAGCTTTCCACACCCTTCTGACTAGGCCCTTTTTTATAGCATTATTGCACAATATTTCTAAAGACGTGTTCACCATTAGCAGCTAAATACAGTCCAGCCTTCTCATTGAAAGGGAATGTGCTAGTTCAAACATGAAAGAAATAGTTTAAGGACTGAGAGCAATTTTGGGTGAAAATCTCATTTTCTAAGTCGAAATTCAAATGTGTCATAAAAGCAAGTACATTTGAATCGGAATCTCAGCGAAAACCATTTATCAGTTCTAATAGCAAGTAGTTTAATGTCTCTGGATGCTGTAGCACGCGAAAGAACTGTAACGCTGGGCCTTGGGGCAATGTCCCAGGAAAATTCTCGATTCAGTGCTTTATACTTAGATTTAAATATCCCAATATCATGCATGCCATTAGCGGTAAAGATCGAAATTTCTACTGCATCTGAATCCTGCAGGACGGCTTAGAAGACATTCCCATATTTCATATTTATCATTTACAGTCAAAATTTGAGCCACGGTTGATTTATTCAAAAGCTATTTCTTCAGCTCTAATGTGAAGCTTTTGGAAAAGAGAGATAATTTCTAGGGGCGAAACTGCATTTACTATGGGGGCAATTTCGAGAGCTAGGGGAATTTGCCCCCCGGGTTTGTATGTTAAAAAAGGCCCTGGGAGTATAAATATCTTCAAACTAAGTACAAAGGATGCAGAAATATTTTAAAAGTGTTCTTTGATACTCTAGGGTTCACCTAATCTGTTTTAAAAACAAGTGAAATAGCATTGTTCGGCTGTGGTCGTGTTGTCTGTGTGCGTTTTCCTTTTGTAGCTGCAACGCAACACAATCTTAGACAGCAAAAGCGCGATAATTAGCAGCATCCATGGTTTGCCACATGCTCGTCAACGCTATAGCAAGCCAATCTTTGCTCTGTGATTGATGCAATTAATGGGAAAAAGCTAATCGTCACTCGTCGTTACGCAAATAATGCTCAAGAATAACCAGCTATAGATTTGAACCTTGCGATAAATTGTCAACTTAGTTCAATTTTGTTTCAAAGTGAATCCGGCATAAATTTCTCAATCAAATCGTTAAATTTCAAATTCAAGTTTTATTAGGAAACTGGTTATCGTTTCTTTCAGTGCAAGCAAACAAGCTATTAACTTGAAGAACAAAGCTGTTTGAATTGCTTTAAGGAAGTGTTTCTGTTTACCTTGCAATAATTTTCTAAGAGCTCTCTATGAGAAGAGATTCTCTTCGCTATTTTGTTGAGCAAACTGAAGTTGAAGAGATTGTAAATACGCATAAGATTGAAGGCACCAAATACCCAGTTAGGGGGTTGCGTAGTCCACTTGTCAATTTATTTTGCCTATTTAGAGAGAAGCATTGCAGAGATGAAACAGCCGCACAGCTGATTAGTATAGCAAATATTGAGATTTGTTCAACCAACATTGGTGATTGAAATTTGACGCAATATGTAAGATTTCAACTCATATAAGAAACTACCTAAGTACACTCATTGTAAGAAAGTATGGAAACGAAGGGCCTAAAATTTCGTTTTCAAAAATGGCACATGAAGCAGTAGTTGACGTGACCATAACGAATTCATATGTAAATAAAGCCTTTTACTTTCAAAACAAATTAATTTTTTATCAACTACTCTTTTAAAAAAAATAAAGAAATATATGCACTACTAAAGATTATGAGCTGTTAGGCTGCCAAAGAATAGGAATGAAATATTTCCGATTTATTAGGCTTTCCTATCTTGAACTTTGAAAGTAAATGATGCAAAATTTTTGCAATATATATTGATTTCAAAGTACTTTGAACTACGAATTTCAGTGGAGGAACAAGGAGAATGTGGCCGTCAAAAATGTTATTGAATAGAAGAGAACGAGCTATCTACAAATTTTATAGATAGATGAGATTTTCAACTATGGGTAAAATAAAAATTGTCGCCTCAAACTATTTCTCCATCAGAGCAAATGTCAATATGGCTTGTGAAAAGAATTCTGCACCAGTATGGCATCAAAAACGGCAAAATAAAAGCGAAGCTATTTGTGACCACGTTTGCAAATGGCTGAGAGCTATCGTTCCCATCCTTCTGTACCCTGAGTGTGCTTTAAGTAGACTGAGAAGTATGATCTCTTAGTTATACTTTTAAACAATTTTTGAATCTATTCGATGTAATCTTAGCCCAGTAGTTTTAACAAAAAATTTTGCACCTCCCTAGGTAGTAAAAATTTTTGCACTGTAGAAAATTTTGAATATTAAAATTGTTCGAAAATATTAAGCTTTTACAAAATAAAAATGCCCTGGTTTCGAAAGGATAATTCGAAAAAATTTAAGACATATGCACAGAAGCGCCTGTGCTGGGAGGAAAGATGGGTGACTATCCCTTCTGCACTTTTCCATGGGGGGACAAGGAGTCAATAAGTTATGCTACTTTTCTAAAGACCATCTTTACGATTATGTCCCTGTAAATATCTTCCAGCTTGCAAAAGGGCACTTTCCAATGTCTAAAAGCTTTTCTGGAAGCGGGCCCCCAGACTTCCATTTTTCCAAGATAAACTTTGCCATGGCAAACTTTTGACTTAATGATTACAACAGTGCTCAATTCTACATTGACTGCTTACACTTATATAGAGACTTCTGGTAAAAGTTTTCTTTCTTGAAGAGAATCTAAAGGTCAAAATTGACACTGAGGAGGAACATCCATATACACAGATGTGCTCTCCGAGAAAGTCATACCCCCCTACCTTAGATAATGCGCAGGCACCTCTGCATATGCAAGGTACAGCAAGTTCATAATGGGAGCGGATTTCAACCAGGCACGTAACTTCAGGGGTACGGGAGTGAGTTGCCCCCAAATGAAGACTTTAGCATGGTTTTGCCCCCTAACAGAAAAACTTAGTAATTTGCATAACAAAATAAGGCTTTTTCCCCTCCAAAATTCTTGTGCAGGCAGGTTTTCCCCTGGGCATGACCTCTTGTTACGTGCTTGATTTCAACATTACTTCTTGTCAAAGGTATTNTGTCTTTGTTGTCAGTTTTTCGAAATATTTTAGTCGATCTTGAACAAGATCAAAATATCTTATGTGTTTACACCATGTTGTATTCATGTGTTTGTATACCGTACTGTTCTGAAATGCATTTTCTTTTCATACTGTTTTCAAAAGCGTTTCTGAAGGAAAGAAGGCAAAAACGGTGGTATTTTAAACCGTTTTCATTTGGAGACCATATTGTGCCAAAATTCCCTTGCTTAAATAAAACTACATTCTTAGTTCTGCATAGGTCTAAAAAGGATTTTATGATAAGTAACTGGTATGTCAAGGTAATTCATATGTCAATGTAACTGATTTCAATATATTGAACGTGTCGATGGTAATCTACAAATGGAAACTGCAGTTTTCACTTGTAGATTGCTATCGACAAGCTCAATATATGAAATCTATTCTATTCCTTCCAAGTTATCTGCAATTTTGCTCGTGGTGGCTATTACTCTCAATTCTATATTAAGACTGCTCTTTTCAACCGATATCTCAAAACTGCATGTCATCAGCAATTTTGGATGAAAGAGCTAAAATGATTTGAGAGAACTACGATTTTTCGTGAGGAGCAGTTGGATTAGCAAATGACCGAAGCAGTATGAAAACATATGACGCATGAGATTAAGGCACATCCCCTGGGTTAAGTTTTTCAATAGCTTAATTCTCTTTTGTACGCAATATCTGCACCAAACAATATTTATTCACAAAGGGGACTGTTATCAAGGCCTGTTATTACAGTTGTAAAGGTAAGCTCTCTTACACGTAAGTCCGAATAGACGAGCTGATTGGTATAAGAGGGATAGGTAGAAAACTTTGCAGTCATCTATAGCTTTGGATGGTATTTCAAAAATTAAATCAGAAACGAGAATTTCAATCTGTCGACGATTTGAAGACGTTCAACTTGATCTCAACGATGCATCTCATCTTTTCGAGAAGAAGAGCAAAAGGTGAAAGAAAATGGAGGAAAAGGAAAAAGAAGGAAGGAAGGAAAGAATGAATGAATGAATGAATGAAAGAAAGAAGGAAAGAGGGAGGGAGGTAAGAAATAGGGCAAGGAAAGAAAGAAGGAAAATGAGGGAAGGAAAGTGGACTGAAGGAAAAAGAAATAATGATAGAAGAAAGAAACAGAGAATAGAAGAAGGGAATAAAGAAAGAAAGGAAGAAGGAAAGGAAGAAAGAATATGAAGAATAGGAAGAAAGAGAGAAAGAAGGCAAGAAAGAGAGAAAAAAGGAAGGAAAAGGAGAAGGAAAAAAGAAGAAAATGAGAGAGAAAGGAAGAAGAGATAGCAGAAAGTCAACGTACTAGAAAAATTATTAAAATATAAAGGGAACAAATATTTTGAAATTGCTTAACGGGAAGCTAAATTATTTTATACCCCCTACTGTAACATCCACTCCAAAAATCGTTGATCAGTGGCAAATATCATATTAGATTTTATCGATATTGCCACGGATGCCTCTTAAAACCGCTTTGCAAACAAGAGCTGCTCGGATATTTTTGATGTGATTTGACCTGAGATCGTTTGACCTATTGGGTAAGCGTAATAGGCTTTTTCTACCAAGATAAACAAG
>OLMO02000262.1:5500044-5512188 GCA_900291935.2 Cassiopea xamachana | reverse complement strand
GGTCAAATGGGTTTTATGTTGTGGTTTAAAGACAACTCATTTCAGGACCATAATCCAATTATTTCTGAAACTTCAGCTGCTCCTAGTAGAGGAACTAAAGTGATAAATCTACCATTTTTGATCACAATTTATTTCTGGTCATCCATCAATTAAAAAACAATTTGTCTCACTAATTCCATAGACATCGGGATGTCGCCGGCACTTTGAAATTAAATTTGAAAAATATTGCATGGAAGTTGTTGTTAAGTTACCATCACATTTTGAAGTTGTGTGAAAGCTTCCATCACAGTTGCTAACGCTACATGGTGAACAAACCCATAAAGTTCAGAACTATGCATTTATGAATGGAGTACACTCTGTACTTCTTGTAAGAATATACCGTATTTTATAGGAAAACTATAATTTTGCCTGAGTCTCAATTTTCTTACCTTTTCTCGAAATTGAGCCTGAGCTTTTCTTAAACGTTTTTAGCTTTTACTGAAACGAACATTTTCTTTGCTGATTATCTTGCACACTCGAATATACCATCTTTAGCTTTGGAATGTAGTAATAACATAATATTGAGTTTTATCCAACAAAAATACTTACTTTTTCGAAGTTTGGCTTTGCGATTTTCCTAAGATTTTCTTAGAGTTTTGAACATTTGAGCCTCAGTTTCCTAAAGACTTTTTCTTATAAAGAAAAAGTAAGATTTCTTAATTTCTTTTTAATTAATTAATTTCTAAAGATTTCTTTTGTAAGAATAAGTTTTCTTACACTTTTCTGTAAGCCTTAGTATTCTTAAATTTCTCTGTTTTTGAGCTTTAAAATAGTCTTACATTTTATAGGCAATATTCTTATGAAGATAATCAATGTTGCCTCTGTCCAATGCTTACTACGTCAATAAAATATGAATTATGTGCAGTTGATGGTTATAATAAAAATACTCGATATTTTAAATCTTTGTAAAGGATAGCGATCTCAAAACATTTAAGAAGATCAGTAAAAGATTCAAAAGAAGATAGGTAATACCTTACTTGTTTATGATTCCATCCTAACTCTTGATATACTTTTAGATATAAATACATACATACATACATACATATATATATATATATATATATATATATATATATATATATATATATATATATATATATATATATATATATATATATATATATATATAATTTAGACATATAGATATATACACATAGTTATATCCACATCTTTGCTACAATAGTCGGCAAAAGTCCCTGGACACTCAGAAAATTATAGGAAAATGTCTTCTCAGCAGTTACAGCATTGTGCTTTCTACGAACTCCCTCTCCCACTATAACAATGTAGTGTTGCTTATAATACACTGAGCGTTATTGGGCATGTAAAATTCTTCGATTGCCACATGTATGTCTTTCAAAATCCAAAATTGTTTAGGGGCAGGAGGGGCATGAATGCTGCGTGGACAATCAAAACGTGCAAAGTGTCCCAAGACTATTGGAGACTATTGTAGCTTATATTAGCTACAATTTGAGGAGTTTACAGTGATGTCATAGCTGCAAATTGATATGCCTTCTTTTGGTAATAGGGGCTTAAGTTTCGATTATCAGCTGCTATTGACAAGGGAAGGCACATCTAGTTTCGCTTTCTGCATTTTCCTTCTTTTGTCAATGATCTAGCTGTCAAAGTTTCATGACGCCAAACAGCCATCATGAATCTAAGCAAACGATTGTATTAATTGCATAAATTAGGAAATCTGGAGGGCAATTCCGTTTGCTAACAATTCAAAACAGCACATTTTGAGAATGGAGTGCAAACATTGTGGTTTACTTTATTGAGTAATGCAATGCTAGCTTCCTGAACCGTGGGCTGCCGTCCAATAAGTTATTTCAAAACTAATTGCTTCTTTGTTGACAAGCCAACACCTAAAGTATCCGAATGAAATCAGAAGTATAAAGAACTGCATCACAAAAATGTAAAAAGAAGGAAGAACAGCTGATGTCAAAATTGGAGGGGGGTTAGCTTAGTCTTGAATGTATTGAAGATGAAGCAGGCATGGACTGCCCTATCTGAATTAATATGGGCGTTTCGACTCAGGCTAAGAACGTTTCGGGGCAAGTACTGACAGCATGCTACTACCTCAATTGAGCTACATTCATTTTTGATAAGAATACTAACTTTTTCCGAGCCTCAATATTCTTAAATCCATTTGCTTTTGAGCCTAAGATTATTTTAAAATTATTCTTAATTGTCCAAGGTGTAACTTCGACTGAAAATGAAAGAAGTACATTCAAATCTTTGTTGACGTCTTGCTTCATCATAGAGAAAATTAGAAATGGAGCAGAATAGTAAATATTCCATCGATACTGTAAATTTTAATCTAAAAGCAGTACCATAACTCCTTACCTTTCTACTTTAATTTTCTTCAATTTATCTGCTTTTGAGCTTGGGAATAGTCTTCAACAATTATTTTTTACACCAATGGTGTAACTTGGCCTGAAATCAAAGGATTATAGTTAAATCTTAGATGGTGTTTTTCTTCATCATGAAACACAGCTAGGGTGGAGCAGAACGCAGAACAAAAAATTTTGTATCGATAACCCAAAATGTAATCTGAAAGCAGCAGTATCACTGGAATATACTGAAATTTTAAGCTTTGATATAGCTTGAGCCTTGCATTATTTTTATTATTTTCATTCTTACATTTATTCTTTAATTAAATTATTATTAGTACTAAATTATTATTTCAACACTTTTGAGCCTAAATATTCTTACAAACTCTCTTCTTCTTAAGTACAAGAGTGTTGAAAGCTCCGTCATATGCAAATTTCACCAGCTATAGATTAGCGACAGTTTCAATTGAATTGGCAAGTTAGCTATCAGTTAAAGACTGAGATCTTAAGCAATATAGCTAGTCTAGAGAGATTCCAAATCAGTGTTACTATTGATAAGTTTTCTTGTGCCCAATGGTGGAGCTCAACGTCAAAATTCCGGTCGCTTCTTGCTACATATTGCAATCAACTTTGATCTACGAGAGCTGATTCACAAGCTATTTGAAGACCCTACTATGAGTACCAAATGCTTTCAGTACATTTATCAGCTACAGAAGATTCCTTAATCAGTTAAAACTTGAAGAGTTTCATTGCAACCACAACTAAGAGCCTCTACCTTCTTACAAACAGTCTATCTGATAAGCCAATTTAATTCCCATCTCCATTGACGTTTATTGAATTATTGGAAAATCCATTGTTATCTCTTCAAAACCAAAATGCTACAAGCACGTGTTATCTTCGATATGGTTATAGAAACATGCCATAAGGCGCCTTGAGGGCAGTGTTGGTGTAACAAAATTGGCAAGGTAGGGCATTGGTTAATATCGTAAGCTTGATAACGACAACAGTATTACTAGGTCAGTGTTTCTCTAACCTCGGGGAAGTTTAATTTTATAAGGGGAATTTTCAAATTTCCATAATTGATCACAAAAAATAGTGAAGAAAATATTGCTATAAATTAACGTCTAATGTTGATTCGTGCATGCATTGTGTCAGTTCATCTTGGTGAAAGAGGAGTTGCTTCCATGGTATTGTACCCAAAGAAACAGCAAGAAAATGCTTGGGAAACGTGGTAATAATTCGTCTGGAAAAGGTCTTAGAATAGTTTTGTCCTACTTAAGAGCTTTCAATTACATGTCTGCTTTAGTATAGAGCCTACGCATTGTGGTTTTTATCAGTAGACTGCCCGATTAAGATTGATAACTTCACTCACTTAGAGAGGGTCTGCATATTTTTATTTTAGAAATCTGAAGTACGCAAACCCCCTCGAATTCACAATTTTTAACCAAAACGATTGTAGATGGCGCCAAATGTATTGAATATATAACTGAGAAAGACCACTGGATAGCTTTCCCTCTAAAAGATTCTTTGAGTGCCCTTTAAATGTTACTGACATGTGAGCAAGACGAATAAGCTTGTTTGTCAAATGTAGATGAATGATAATAGTGTACAATCGCACTCCCTTAACTCTCCCTTAAGTCAAATGTATCTAGGTTGGATGTTTCACAAGTCAAACAAAGATGTATGGTTTCGCTGTCCTTTTTCAATACGCAAATTCAGTCAGATGTTGCAAAAGTTGGACTGCTTTTCTATGTCAGAAGTGATTTGACATACGCGAGCTCAACTGTTCATCATTATACTGTAGTTATCCAGAAACCCAGTAATTCAGAGAAATGCAGTCTCATTGATAGCACGATATGTGTTTGACGATAAATTATTGAGTTCTCGCCTTCATTTGAAGTTGTTTACACCCCCGTTATCTCCAAACACATACAGCTGTTCTGCAAGAAAATTATGCAAATGAGCAGAAAATTTCTCTCTTGTGTAGCAAGTGCAACGCCTTGAATTGCCAGATTTTTGCACCAATCAAAAGAAGAATTTTATTTTATTTAGTAAATCGACCGCAGCAATGCTGAACCCATCTGGCATTAATATATGCACTTAATCTTATGCTATTGAAGAAGATGAGAATATTAGATTTTAACTAGTTGTAGAACCACACCGCTAGAAAACAAACTTGACAATTGACAAAGCTTAAGTCAAGCACCGGATATATAATTGAATAGAGAATAGCTTCTATCTCCAATCACAATTCACCTACCTATCATTAGCAATCTACCATTAATTGACATTATCTTCGGGTAAACAGAAGCACCTATATATTGCAAGGAACCACTCAGATCCTTCATTCGCGAACTTTGTTCAAGAGGTCTCAAAGTCATCAGAGGTAGGAGGACTGAAGATTAGACACTACACAGAGGTGAGAAGAAATTCTTATCAGCATCTAAGTCTGCCATTCATATTTTTTGGCTGTTACTTGATTAACGCTAACACAAGATTCTCTTCTTGTTTGCCATTGCAGATGAGCTTCGAAAATTTCAGTTTGCAATTAGAATTTGAAAATTCAGGTGGCAGCACTTAATATGATACCTATCGAACTTAGTTTTTTCAAAGCAGTGCTGTCACCAGTAACTAATCGTTCTCAAATTCACACTTTAAACGTGGATTAATATCAGCATAGCCTATATCCGAACCGCAGGTTGAAGTATTATTCTTATTTAAATCTCTCAGTAAAATACTCTGGATAGCAGTGTCTTTAAGTAGCGCGCCAGCCCATTGCCCTTGTTTGCTATAATTTTAAATGATGCATGACTGCATACTGTAGCTCAGAAGTTAAGTAAACCTGTAAATAGTTTCAAAACCTATGGGCTTTGTAATGAGAGAACAATCTTGCAAGTGCGGGGAATTTTATGTCAAGAGCAATTCATAAATCATGTTTGAAGCATCTTGTCTCCCTTGAATTTGACTTTGAACACACGTTTTTTATATAAGAAAGTTTTTTCCACCCTAGTACTGAAACTTTCTTTACTTTTTACGATTCCAGTATCAAAACTGTAAGGAATTGAATTTCTTAGCAAAAATCCTTTAGTTCTAATATTTTTCGTATGCCCATCATTCACTAGTAGTGGAAAGTGAAAAGCTCTATTCCCAATTGGTTAATGGGTAATTCCTCAGTAAGAGAAGTACATTTTTGACATTATTTTACTCTCTAATTTTTGTTCCCGGAAAGCTCAAATAAGTCCAGTTGGATTTGCAGTGCTCTATAGATAGTATCAAATAATGTAGTACATGCAAGTTTCAGCGGTTTGTAATGTCAAAGGAAAATACGCGAAAAAGCTGATAACGGACGTACACCAGGTATGTACTTATATGGCGGGGGACATGTGGGGCAACCCCCTCTAAACGAAAGATTTTGCTCAGTTTTGCCCTCCCAACAATATCACTAACCTGGAGATTTATATAGGATAATAAAGCTTTTGCCCCTCCAAAGTACTTGCACTGGCAGGCTTTGCCCTCTTCCAGGGTAAAAGCGAGTGATATGGAATCGCTCCAATGACGAAATTTATTAATCAAACGAATTTAAACTGTTGGGAAACTATTAAATAAGCATACATAAAATTCTCTACACAGATAATTCGAATTTAAATACATACACGTCCTTTTTGTAAGAAAAAAGTTTATAAGAAAGTGAGGCTCAAATTGTCAAAAAATTAAGAAAATCGTAAGAAAATCACGAGGCTCAATTTCCAAAATTAAGCGTCTTTATAGGCCAAAAATCGCTATTTCGTCGTTATTGCATTCAAAATGTTAAAGATGGAATTCAAATTCAAATATGCAATATTAATAACGAAAGTTTAAACCATTCTAGCCAGTTTATTTTAGTATAAGTTAAGAAAAATTCAAGAATATCTCAGGCTCAATTTGGGGAAAAGCTAAAAAAATTGAGGCTCAGGCAAAATAACGATTTTCTTATAAAAAAAACGTGCATGTGCATAAAATGTTTTAGGTCTCAAAAATCTAATACTGAACTTTCTTAACTATTTGAGCAATCTAGCACTGCCTTTTATAAAGCATTTTCCTATCAAAAAACGTATATTGGAGCTCTTATCAAGAGCCCTCGTATTAGAGAAATGATTGTTGTGGGTCAAATGGAGGCGATCGATGTCGTTGTTCGTGACACTTTGGCCCTAGTTCAGGAAAATAATTAGTAACAAAAGTATGCTCTGTTACATAAGGAAAACGTTATCACCCTTCCAAACCCCTAAAATTTGAAATATTTCGCGGCAGTTACGATAATACCCAACTACCTCAGAAGTGCTACGTACTTCTGACTGGCACCTATTCATAAAAGACATATCCTACTTGGTGTAAAGCAGTGGAATAACGCTTTACACATTTGAGTTTCCTTCCATGGCACTGACTTTGAATACGCGTTTTTTTTTAAATAAGAAAATCATTATTTTGCTTGAGCTTTAATTTTCTTAGCTCTTCCTGAAATTGAGTCTGAGGCCTGCTAAAATTTTCATAACTTTTATTACTGAAATAAGCTGGCTATGATGGGTTACCCTTCCTTTGCTAATCTTCTATACTCAAATTTGACTTTTATCTTTAGCATTATGGATGTAATAGTGAAATAATAGCGAATTTTGGCCAGCAAAAATACCCCCATGGTGGTCACTTGAGACGTCTCTGTACGATGGGGGTCCATCCGATATATTTGGGTGAGGATTTGCGTTGTGACACGATACCTTTGGGGGGGGTTCCAGTGATGTAACCCGATAGCAGTTTGTTACAATCAATAACGCCATTTTAAATTGATTTCATCAATTAATTTATTGGATAATTTCGGGTGTGTGCAAGTTTGTTTTGATTCTAATCAAATGGGCTAATCAAATGAGCTCGGTTGATCAGGAAAGCCCACTTTACCGGGCTAGAATCAGCTCGCTTTAACTTGAATGCTTCGAAACGTTAGACTTAAACTTGGTAGAGCTTTTACCTGCATTTCTAAAGCAGGTGATGCGAAGGAGCTGATGCATGCAAAAGAGCTGATGCACTGCTTCGAACTCATTTCAGAGTCAGAGCTATCTGAATTGATTACTTACCGATCATGAACCGGATTGAATATCAAAGCATTAGTACTTCAAGTTAATGAAAGAAGAGTGAAAAATTATGAAGCACCTCACAATACAGATAAACTGAGCAATTTCATCTCAAAATAGACATTTTATCTCTGAAATTTAGTATATCTCAATGAAGGTAAGGTATGAAGTCTACTTGCACGATTGAAAGTTGGCCGGTTCTTTTTGGTTTTCTAATCATTATTTGCTAATCATTATTAATATATTATATTCATATCTACTTAACCATAGATACACCATGAAGTCACCAATATACGGTATCGTTTTTCTGATTTGGCTAATAAACCTTGAGCTTATGCAAGCCAAGAAAAATGAAGACTCCTTAGAGAGCATGGCATACAGTTCCAGCGATTTGAGCGATTACGATTATGATGACATTGATGAAATTGACAGAATAGAAAAAGAGATTGGTTTACAGCCTCCGGGTAAAAGAAGTAATATTCCTACGGGTGCATGGAGTAAGAGAGGAAGGATACCAACAGGTGCATGGGGCAGAAGAAGTGCCCTTCCCCCTGGTGCATGGGGTAAGCGAAGCAGCAATCTAGAAGGGAGCGCTTATCACCAACGAACTGCAGTGACCAACGAAGATGTACGAAGACTTGCTGCATTTGTTCTCAGAGACATCAAAAATCAAGATGAATTAAAAGCAATTGAGCAATTCAGGAAACACGCCCTAGAGAGAAGAAAGCTAGCACTTATAAACTCATTAAGAAAACTGAAGAAAACTTTGGATAATAAGAAGTAGTTAAAATCAATAGAAGGACATGATGAATTCAAACCGTAGATACTGCTTATTTTGACTCACAGCTGAAGTAACCTAGAATTTTATGAGGTATGGGAAAGGTGAAAAACTATTTCACGAGCTGGATATCTGAATAATATTGAATTTACAAACAAGATGTTATTTTTGCATTCAACTCTCTTTGCTCGTATATAAAGTAGCCTGTGTATAGACTCGTCTGGTTTACTTGAACTCAGTTTGGTTGAGTTGAATTCGAAATTGTGTCTCCAGCTTACAGTCTATGCAATATCTACGAAAAGCTTGCCCGCTTACATCAGCACTTTTTCCTATAGGAAATCATTTCATACTGCAGACATTCATCGAGACGCAAACAGGACATGACATAAGCTGTGAACATACAGGTAGAGAAAAGACCCGTGCCAAGTGCTAGCATATGAACAACATTGCATTACAATGCTTGCTCTCTTTTGTGTTGTAATACAATTGAAACGGTGCCACCACCAATCAGAATTGGTTCCCGAATCCTGGGAACTGCACGTGACCACAGGCAAGTATTTTGCCGTTGTTGCACATAATCTACTGGAAATTGGAGAAACAATTTGATTTCAACTCAACTAATCTGCGTTCAAGTAAACCAGTCGAGTCTGTTCACAGGCTAATATAAAGGGGAAATACATTAAAATGATATTTACGTGATTTTTGTGCAAGAGGCTCTTAAACATCTTGACTAAAGGCCCGTCTACACAGCATGACATCATCATGCAAAACAGCGTCAAGCATCATCGAACATGAGTTGATAATGTGTTTGACGATGTTCAAGGTACACAAAACACTACTCTCATATAGTCGATCACCCACAAACATTTCCATTGTGAGCACCTACCAGCATGCTGCGCAAGCGTTAATTCAGCAAACTTGATTGGTTAACGAATAGAGCGTCCTCAAACATCATCAGATTTTTGCTGCATGTTGCAAAATACTCGAACATCACCCAACATGTTTAACAATGTTCAAGGTTGCTTGATGAAGTAGTCTACACGATCAAACATTTATATCTGAACATTATCAAACTCATGTTCGATGATGTTTGACGCTGTTTTGTATGATGATGTTTTATCGTGTAGACTGGCCTTAAGAATTGGATGGTTCTAGTGGGCTCGTGTCACCTTCTCAAAATAATGGATGTGTTTGTGAACATGCCCTTTTGAAATACCTATCTTGGTTTTGCCTTTGGTAAAGTGGCCATACCATTACTACCAATAGAGCAAACTGCGTTTGATAATGAAAATATGTTTGATAATGTTCAAAAATAAATGTTCGATCGTGTAGACTATTTCATTATACAATCTTGAACATTTTCAAACATGTTAGGTAGTGTTCGAGTATTTTGCAACATGCAGCAAAAATGTTTGACGATGCTCTATTTATTAATCAATCAAGATTTTTCGTTTTTGGTAAGTAATGTCGGGGAATGGCCGTAGGGCCTATAACAAAGCCCCGACAAAGGAAAAACTGAGAAAATGAGGGAAAGTTTAAGTAGAAAGGGAGACAAGATCAAATATGTTGATGTTAGATTTAAAAGATGACAAATTGTATGATTCAGGGAAAGTAGTGGGTGGCAATGAGTTCCACAGTTGAGAAGTTCTAGGAATGAAGGATGATTTGTGAGATAGAGTTCGTAGATTAGGTAGTATAACTTGGAAAGGGTGTGAATAAGTAGAGCTTCTGGTGGTTCTAACAAGCCTCACTGGATCAGGAATAATATTCTTGATTTCCTGATAGCAATGCCCGTGAAAATAGCGGTAGAAAATGGAAAGATCTGCAACAAGACGACGATGGGAGAGAGACTGTAGAGAATTAGTGAGGTTTGGATTGTTGATGAGACGGATAGCTTTAGACTGGACTCTGCTGTTAGTTGCTCATAATAGAAATTTTTGCGGGTGTTCGACATCGTTTGATTCTCATAAGTGCCTAATTAGCCACTTGAGAGTAGTATTTTGTGCACCTCGAACATGGTCAAACACAATATCAAACTCATGTTTGATGATGCTTGACGCTATTTTGTATGATGATGTTTTATCGTGTGGATGGCCCTTATAATATTTGTCATTCGAATACCTATAATTTTTGCTGAGCCTGAATATATTTCTAACAGCTTTTAATATTGAGCTGAAGGTTATTGTTAAATTCTTTCGTGAAAAAAGATGTACATTCTCTTGAACATCAATGGAAAAAATTCTAACTTTCAAATATACTATTTTATCATACAAAAATGAATAGAATTGAAGAGAACACAAGTGAGCTGTAGGAGCGTCGCGGCCTGGGTGCTGGGGACTATGGCCCTCCCAAATTTTCTGAAATTATAGGATGTTCGGAAATTTTAATGCTTTGTTGGAAAATTTTCGGACTTATGCTGTTTGTAAGAACAAAGATTTTGAACTTTGTCGGAAAATCATTGAACTTGGCCCTCCAGTACTCTGCAGGTGCCACAACACCCCTGGAGAGTAGAACATTAAAAAAAAATGATAAGGTGTCTACAAAATAAAGCATGCATGGGCGACTTACTGCCCGCGGAAAGTTATAATTCGGCCCGCGAAGAATTACGCGAAGAAATGCGTTTACTGTGTACGATGGAAAGAGTGTCTTTCCACGTGAAGTTAGTGAATTTGTGCAAAGTTGTTGAAATTTAGGCTATTGAGATAAAAGCGCATTCCCAGCCTAAAAAATACCACTCAGTTTGCTTTATCAATATTTACAAGAGTAGTATCTGCAATACGTTAAATTTTATTCGGAACTAATCATTAGTAATGCCAGGAACCGGGGTGGAAGGAATTCAGATGGGGATGAAACTATTTATGATCAATGTGGTGGGTTTTGAAACCTAAATTATTAAATGTAAGGGCACAAAATTTTTATTACTCTTTAGAAATTAGTGAGAGTGAAGAAGTACTTGTCATATCCCTAAGAATAGTATTCAGTACACTTCAGCTCAAGCTTGTTTTTCAAATGTTGAGTCAGTTTTCAGTTGTGATTTGTGACATTTCTTTTTCTCAAAAAGTATTTCCTTTCTAGCTCTTGCATATTCAGCTATCTGCTCAGCATGCATGGTTAGCATGGCAACAAATTCATTTGTTTTTTATATCATCTTCCTTAAACCATCCTCCATTGAATAAGCTTCTCATTGGCTCCAGGTAAAACCTTGGTTTGGGTTTCACTTTCTGCATCAAATTCGTCATTTCTTTTCTAGTGATTTTCATCCCTGCACTTTGGGCTGTCATTTTGTCCTTGCGGGGGGTGTAATTAAGCTCACTTTTGGATATTGACATGCCACTCTGAGCCAACATTTTCACCCTTAACTCCGTTCATATTTGAAAAAAATGTAACCCATAACTCCGCACATTTGTGAAAAGTGTTACCCAGAATTCTGAAAATATGATGAAAGCTCCAGCTATAATTCTGCAAGGCAGAGAGAAATTTTCAATACCCAGCAAAACAATGAAACAACTTAAAAGTTATGCTAATATGTTCATCATTGAGATTTTATAGCAAAAGATATACAAAATAGTATATCCTTGGCTGTGAAGTCTCAATGATGCAAATATGTCATTCTGTCAATAACCCAATTCCAGATGCATAAAGGAAACTCAATCAGCAGTTCTCAAGATATCAATCCAATACAATACTAATTACAAGGCAGTGCAATAACTGTACTGTTATGCAAGAACTTAAATTATGCTAGTCCTTTGGCCTAAGGCTTGACAGGCATTAAATCAAAGTTGCTATTGTAGCTTTGTAAATGCTTGGATTTGTGTATGGAAATGGTTGCTAATAGCTTATCTCAATCCTGTGTGTTTGCAGACCATTAAGTATTCACACTTCCAAAATCTCATTAGCA
>OLMO02000262.1:5476672-5486846 GCA_900291935.2 Cassiopea xamachana | reverse complement strand
GTTAGTCAGCTAGTTTGTTAGTTAGTTATTTGGTTAGTTAGTTAGCTAGTTAGTTGGTTAGGTAGCCAATTTGTATTTACTTGCTAGAGCAGGTTGAGGTTTGAGGCAGGTATGCAGCTGATGTGAGCCTGGGATACAAACAAACTGCTCTAATTTGACTATATTGACCTCAACACTGATAAACAATGCGACTTGATCAGGTTTCCAAAAGAGAGAGGTTCGTTAGATTTAAATTCTCTACCATGGATGAGAACTGAGAGCCAGTAAGAACGGTGGCATAGGAATCACATCTGACATTGAAGATGTCAATACATATACAGTATAATCTCTATAAATGGGAGTCCAATGGCAATCCGAAATCAGTCTAGTCCCAGAAAAGTGGAGCTCTCGATAACTGAGAATGACGGAAAAAGTATGGTTTTCACATCACTTAAGTAGACAATCATGCAATTGGTCACATTTCTCTTCACAACTTCTTAAGTGCATGCACATTTATAATTTTATATAATCATCTGCCCATTTAAAGTGCTTTTCCTTGACATTTTACGTTTTATGAAATTATTCAGCTTCATACAGTGAATCATAGTGATTAGACAAAAAGTTAATTAAGCAAATTGTCCTCAGTCCCAGTTCAGCAAATAAAGATGTGTAGGAGTCTTCAAGGGGGAGTGGAAGTGTAGTCCCACTTAGCGGGAATCCCACTCTGCTCGGTCCCAATTATTCCGAGTGTATTGTATACACAGATGAGGTGGTATAGCGGTTAGAGCGCATATTTCCTGTGCAGTAGGTCTACGGTTCAAGCCCGACTAGAGGCTTTGACTGCATGCTCGCATACTGTTCACCCAGCAGCGAATGGGTACCTGGCGGCAACACTAGGGAGACAAAGGTGGCTATGGAAGAAACTGGCCACCCTATCTCAAATGCTGATGGCCCAGGATAAGTGTCCTCCAGGCACTCCCTATCAATACGAAAGTATATGGGACTATCTTTACCTTTCTTTATACTACATGTACAAATCATATCAATTTCAGCAATATTTGAGCACATTGAGTATAGTCAGATAGATGTGCCAGCTTTTGCATTGTAATTCATGTTACTTTAGCCTTCATGTTGCATGTTTCAATTTTCCTGTTCAAAACGTCTGAGGGCCCATTCGGGATCTCAAAGGGCAGATGCAGAAACAAAATATGAACTCTTACATGTTCACTGGATCAGTATCCAGGAATAAACGATTAAACTCGAACATAGCTGTTAATAAATAAATGGGTTTGAAAAGGGGGTCAGGGGCTTGCGATCCAAGAATCTTTGAGGCAATGCCTTTCAAAACTATGGAAAATGCCTTTCTGCAGAATATAGTCCATTTTCCCATCATTGATCTTCCTGCTAAGAAGGAGAAGCTGATCCCTTGATCTGTTTTCATCTAATTTTGAAGGATTAGAACGAAGATGGAAGCTACGCAAGCTTTCCTATTTTGCTGTTGCATGCTGTTTCATGCCAATACTAGAAGCGTTGGCGTGAATACATACATCTGCCGACAGAGTAACTTATGGCAATTGCTCTTTTCATGATGTTACATAGCATTTTCAAGAAAAGGGCCCAATTTAATGGGCTAAAAGTACTAAATTCTGCTTCATAGCTGGAACATGAAGGGGGCAAACTAGGCCAATGGTCCAGTAGTGACAAGCTAAGAGATGTCATGCCTTTCACCACATCATTTCCAATTTGATTTACTGCATGCTATACTTTGTAGAACGGCTGTTTTCCATATCTTAAGTTAGATAATTGCCATTCATATATATATATATATATATATATATATATATATATATATATATATATATATATATATATATATATATATATATATATATATATATATATATATATATATATATATATTGATGTGATCAGGAAAATTCTGTCCGTGTCTTTTTCATACACAAGTTTCGCATCAGGCAGTAACATTGACTGAGGGCTTTCATGATAACCTAAGGCCTAATCAAATGAGCTCGGTTGATCAGGAAAGCCCACTTTACCGGTCTAGAATCAGCTCGCTATAACTTGAATGTTTCGGAACGTTAGACTTAAGCTTGGTAGAGCTTCAACCTGCAATTTTTCAAACAGGTGATGCGAAGGAGCTGATGCATTGTTTCAAACTCATTTGAGTGCCATTTGAATTGATTACTTCCCGATTATGAACTGGTTTGAAAATCAAAGCATTAGTACTTCAAGTTAATGAAAGAAGAGTGAAAAATTATCAAGGACCTCACAATACAAATAAACTGAGCAATTTCATCTCAAAATAGACATTTTATCTCTGAAATTTAGTATATCTCAATGAAGGTAAGGTATGAAGTCTACTTGCACGATTGAAGTTAACCCGTTCTTTTTGGGTTTTCTAATCATTATTTGCTAATCATTACTAGTATATTATAGTCATATCTACTTAACTATAGATACACCATGAAGTCACCAATATACGGTATCGTTGTTCTGATTTGGCTAATAAACCTTGAGCTTATGCAAGCCAAGAAAAATGAAGATTCCTTAGAGAGCATGGCATACAGTTCCAGCGATTTGAGCGATTACGATTATGATGACATTGATGACATTGACAGCATAGAAAAGGAGATTGGCTTACGGCCTCCGGGTAAAAGAAGTAAGATTCCTACAGGTGCATGGAGTAAGAGAGGAAGAATACCAACAGGTGCATGGGGCAGAAGAAGTGCCCTTCCCCCTGGTGCATGGGGTAAGCGAAGCAGCAATCTAGAAGGGAGCGCTTATCACCAACGAACTGCAGTGACCAACGAAGATGTACGAAGACTTGCTGCATTTGTTCTCAGAGACATCAAAAATCAAGATGAATTAAAAGCAATTGAGCAATTCAGGAAACACGCCCTAGAGAGAAGAAAGCTAGCACTTATAAACTCATTAAGAAAACTGAAGAAAACTTTGGATAGTAAGAAGTAGTTAAAATCAATAGAAGGACATGATGAATTCAAACCGTAGATACTGCTTATTTTGACTCACAGCTGAAGTAACCTAGAATTTTATGAGGTATGGGAAAGGTGAAAAACTATTTCGCGAGCTGGATATCTGAATAATATTGAATTTACAAACAAGATGTTATTTTTGCATTCAACTCTCTTTGCTCGTATATAAAGTAGCCTGTGTATCGACTCGAATGGTTTAATTTAATGCAGTTTAGTTGAGTTGAATTCGAAATGGTTTCTCCAGCTTACAGTAGAGTCTGTGCAATATCGGCGAAAAGCATGCCCGCTTACATCAGCACTTTTTCCTATAGGAAATCATTTTATACTGCAAACCATTCATCGAGTACGCAAACAGGACATGGCATAGGCTGTGAAAATACAAATAGACAAATGACCCGTGCCAAGTGCTAGCATATGAATAACATTGCATTACAATATTTGCGCTCTTTTGTGTTGTAATACAATTGAAACGGTGCCAACACCAATCAGAATTGGTTTCCGGATCCTGGGAACCGCACGTGACCACAGGCAAGTACTTTGCTGTAGTTGCACTGACTCTACTGGAAATTGTAGAGACGATTCGGTTTCAACTCAACTAATCTGCGTTCAAGTAAACCAGTCGAGTCTGCACACAGGCTAATATAAAGAGGATTATACATTAAAGTGATATTTACATTATTTTTGTGCAAGAAGCTCTAGCATTTTGACTAAATGCCCGTCTACACAAAAAGACATCATCATACAAAGCAGCGTCAAGTTGATCATCGAACATGAGTTGATAATGTGTTTGACGATGTTCAAGGTACACAAAACACTACTCTCAAGTAGTCGATCACCCACAAACATTTCCATTGTGAGCATCTACCAGCATGCTGGGCAAGGGTTAATTCAGCAAACTTGATTGGCTAATGAACAGAGCGTCGTCAAACATCATCAGATTTTTGCTACAATTTGCAAAATACTCGAACATCACCCAACATGTTTAACAATGTTCAAGGTTGCTTGATGAAGTAGTCTACACGATCAAACATTTATATCTGAACATTATCAAACTCATGTTCGATGATGTTTGACGCTGTTTTGTATGATGATGTTTTATCGTGTAGACTGGCCTTAAGACTTGGATGGTTCTAGTGGGCTCGTGTCACCTTCTCAAAATAATGGATATGTTTGTGAACATGCCCTTTTGAAATACCTATCTTGGATTTGCCTTTGGTAAAGTGGCCATACCATTACTACCAATAGAGCAAATTGCGTTTGATAATGAAAATAAGTTTGATAATGTTCAAACATAAATGTTCGATCGTGTAGAATATTTCATTATACAATCTTGAACATTTTCAAACATGTTAGGTAATGTTCGAGTATTTTGCAACATGCAGCAAAAATGCTTGACGATGCTCTATTTATTAATCAATCAAGATTTTTCTTTTTTAGTAAGTAATGTCGGGGAAAGGCCGTAGGGCCTATAACAAAGCCCCGACAAAGGAAAAACTGAGAAAATGAGGGAAAGTTTAAGTAGAAAGGGAGACAAGAGCAAATTTGTTGATGTTAGATTTAAAAGATGACAAATTGTAGGATTCAGGGAAAGTAGTGGGTGGTACTACTTGGCAATGAGTTCCACAGTTGAGAAGTTCTAGGAATGAAGGATGATTTGTGAGATAGAATTCGTGGATTAGGTAGTGTAACTTGGAAAGGGTGTGAATAAGTAGAGCTTCTGGTGGTTCGAACACGCCTCACTGGATCAGGAATAATATTCTTGATTTCCTGATAGCAATGCCCTTAAAAATAGCGGTATAAAATGGAAAGATCTGCAACAAGACGACGATGCGTGAGAGACTGTAGAGAATTAGTGAGGTTTGGATTGTTCATGAGACGGATAGCTTTAGACTGGACTCTGCTGTTAGGTGCTCATAATAGAAATTTTTGCGGGTGTTCGACAGGGTTTGATTCTCATTAGTGCCTAATTAGCCACTTGAGAGTAGTATTTTGTGCACCTCTAACATGGTCAAACAAAATATCAAACTCATTTTCGATGATGGTTGACGTTATTTTGTATGATGATGTTTTATCGAGTAGATGGCCCTTAAAATATTTGTCATTCGAATACCTATAATCTTTGCTGAGCCTGAATATATTTCTAAGAGCTTTTAATATTGAGCTGAAGGTTATTGTTAAACTCTTTCGTGAAAAGAGATGTACATTCTCTTGAACATCAAAGGAAAAAATTCTAACTTTCAAAGATACTATTTTATCATACAAAAATGAATAGAATTGAAGAGAACACAAGAGAGCAGCAGGAGCGTCGCGGCCTGGGTGCAGGGGACTATGGCCCTCCAAAATTTTCTGAAATTATAGGATATTCGGAAATTTTAATGCTTCGTTGGAAAATTTTCGGACTTTTGCTGTTAGTAAGAACAAAGGTTTTGAACTTTATCGGAAAATCATTGAACTTGGCCCACCAGTACTCTACAGGTGCCACAACAACCCTGGAGAGTAGAACATTAGAAAACATTGATAAGGTGTCTACAAAATAAAGCATGCATGGGCGACTTACTGCCCGCGGAAAGGTGTAATTCGGCCTGCAAAGAATTACGCGAAGAAATGCGTTTACTGTGTGCGATAGAAAGGATGTCTGTCCATGTGAAGTTAGTGAATTTGTGCAAAGTTGTTGAAATGTAGGTTATTGAGATAAAAGCGCATTCCCAGCCTAAAAAATACAATTCAGTTTGCTTTATCAATATTTACAAGAGTATTATCTGCAATAAGTTTAAATTTTATTCGGAACTAATCATTATTAATGCCCGGAACCGGGGCGGAAGGAATTCAGATGGGGCATGAAAATATTTATGATCATTGCGGTGGGTTTTGAAACCTAAATTATTAAATTTAAGGGCATAAATTTTTATTACTGTTTAGAAATTAGTGAGAGTGAAAAAATACTTGTCATATCCCTAAGAATAGCATTCAGTACACTTCAGCTCAAGCTTGCTTTTCAAATATTGAATCAGTTTTCAGTTGTGATTTGTGACATTTAGTTTTTTCAAAATTTTTTCCTTTCTAGCTCTTGCATATTCGGCTATCTGCTCAGCATGCATGGTTAGCATGGCAACAAATTCATTTGTTTTTTATATCATCTTCCTTAAACCATCCTCCATTGAATAAGCTTCTCATTGGCTCCAGGTAAAACCTTGGTTTGGGTTTCACTTTCTGCATCAAATTCGTCATTTCTTTTCTAGTGATTTTCATCCCTGCACTTTGGGCTGTCTTTTTTCCTTGCGGGGGGTGTAATTAAGCTCAGTTTTGGATATTGACATGCCATTCTGAGCCAACATTTCAACCCGTAACTCCGCTCATATTTGAAAAGAATGTAACCCATAACTCCGCAAATGTGAGAAAAGTGTTACCCAGAATTCTGAAAATATGATGAAAGCTCTAGCTATAATTCTGCAAGGCAGAGAGAAATTTTCGATGCCCAGCAACACAATGAAACAACTTAAAAGTTATGCTAATATGTTCATCATTGAGATTTTATGGCAAAAGATATACAAAATAGTATATCCTTGGCTGTGAAGTCTCAATGATGCAAATATGTCATTCTGTCAATAACCCAATTCCAGATGCATAAAGGAAACTCAATCAGCAGTTCTCAAGATATCAATCCAATACAATACTAATTACAAGGCAGTGCAATAACTGTACTGTTATGCAAGAACTTAAATTATGCTAGTCTTTTGGCCTAAGGCTTGACAGGCATTAAATCAAAGTTGCTATTGTAGCTTTGTAAATGCTTGGATTTCTGTATGGAAATGGTTGCCAATAGCTTATCTCAATCCTGTGTGTTTGCAGACCATTAAGTATTCACACTTCCAAAATCTCATTAGCAGCTTCCAGCTCTGGTTCAGGGAGTTGGAGCATTTGAGACTTAAAAGTCAAAATCGAAATTGGTATTGCATAGTGCTTTAGCTATTGGAATATCTTTGGTCTTGGTGAAATTTCTCCATACATTAGGCACAACATATCAAACGTTCAACTGCATTTGTCTCCAAATTCCACTGGCTCTTTACACTCTAAATTCTAGATGATGCCACCAAACTAGAATTGAATGCTGGAATTGTTATCTTTACTGATCACCTTGATGGTCCAGAATATTTTTCAAGTTAATTTTTAGCAAAGGAATCAACCTTCCAACTTAATGGTGAGGAAGTAGCATGACATTCTAAAGATAATGCATGGTTATCTTCCCACCAACAATGAATACTGTCTTTTACACATTAACATGAGAAGAATCTTCAACAACTCCTAAGAAGCTTCAAGGATTCTTCAAATTATTATAATAACTTTCAAGTCATTTGAGAATTCTCCCTGACAATAGCAGCAGTCTATTAGTTCTATAAACAAGAACTCTGAGGAAATGGAGAACATTTCCAAGTGGGACTTTTCCAGCAAATCGAAATGCAGAAAAGGATTTTCAATATGCCAATACAAATTAAACCCTATTTAAAATATTTACGAGAATGAAGTAATGATGAACTTTAAAAGTGTTATAATTTACATGACTTGGATTTCAGCTAGAGCGAGATATCTGCAATGTCTAAGTTTACCCTACAAATAAATGGGGAGGCAGATCATCGCTTGCATAAAGAAAAAAATTGGAATTTAATATGTATCCTTACTAATACATGGATTGATATGGGCTCCCATTGAGAAGCCATGTAAGGCTAGTCTACGAATTTTGATAATCAGAAGCTTCCATGCTAGAATTCGCGGGTAACTAATTGTAGATGCGGAACAACTCTGTCCTCACACAAGTGGAAAGTTACATCAAAACAATTAGGAACTGCTATTCATTCAATAGAAGGGTGAGTTTCAATTGGCAGGAGCGTTGTTGAGAGGTGAAGAGGTATAAAAGAAGCAGAGAAAGAATTCAGTATATAACCAGCTCACTGGAAATTTAAATACAAAGCTAGGCCAGAATGTACCACTTCATGCAAAATTCAAAGGTCTAGGTCAATTATCATAGTTAGTGATGTAGTCATGAAGTTGTAGCAAGGGCAACGTTAAATCTTTAAGTAAACACATCTTTTTGCAACTTGGGTGTTGTCAAAAAGTCATAAGCAATTCATCAACATTTTATCCAGTAGGATAACTAAGGTAGCATAACGGTGAAGAATGGTGTCGTGCCGCTTTTCTTCTCAACTGCACGAAAGATTATGGTGAAAATGAAGCTCTTGCTGCCAAAAGACAGGAAACATTACTTACTAGCTTAATTGTACTAGCTTTTATTAGTTACTATACCTTTTTGGCACATGTACATTGCAGCTTTTATACTTTATTACCTAGCCTAATTTTGCAATCTAAACAGTTTTCAGTTGTTGTTACAGTGAAAGGCACATGCTATTCAGCTGGTTTCAAGAGAAATCAGGGGATCAAATCCACATTTTGGGGAGACGAAGGTAATATCTAGTCATATCTCTGAGGCACAACCTCGGTTACTTTAAAGTGTTATCAATTTGAACTGAATTGTTGTTGTTGTTGTTTACTTTTGTTTGAGTAGGCTGTTATACCTAGCTTATTCAGCTAATTTAGGCTTACTATGCACGCCGCATCCAGGCATGGGACCCCTAGTTTAACGTCTCTTCCGAAGGACAGCGGAGTGAGCTATACTGGTCGTTCATCTGGAAGGTTACCGTACACTTGGCCATTCACCCCGCTGTCATATTGTTACTGCTAAGTTGCTTTTATGCTAATGCAACCAAGTGCTAGATTCTTTGCTTTCAACAGAAATCGGAGAATCAAATCCATATTTTGAGTTCAGTTAATAGAAAGAAGAGATTAAATCTCGCCATGCTTGAGGAACAACCTTGGTTTTTCTACAGAGTTCATTTCTAGTTGGATATTTATTTGGTTGGTGCCAAGTTTCCTTCCTGCTAATTTGTAATGTGCTTCCAAAATTGTACCCATAATTCTGCATATTTCTTCATATGTTACCCATAATTCTGCATACATTTCAGAAAATGGTACCCATGATTCCACACATTTCAGAAAAAAGGTACCCATAAAAAGTAGCGCGTCTCCATACCCTAAACCTACTAAGTTACCCCCCCCCCCCNCCGCTGTCATATTGTTACTGCTAAGTTGCTTTTATGCTAATGCAACCAAGTGCTAGATTCTTTGCTTTCAACAGAAATCGGAGAATAAAATCCATATTTTGAGTTCAGTTAATTGAAAGAAGAGATTAAATCTCGCCATGCTTGAGGAACAACCTTGGTTTTTCTACAGAGTTCATTTCTAGTTGGATATTTATTTGGTTGGTGCCAAGTTTCCTTCCTGCTAATTTGTAATGTGCTTCCAAAACAGTACCCATAATTCTGCATATTTCTTCATATGTTACCCATAATTCTGCATACATTTCAGAAAATGGTACCCATGATTCCACACATTTCAGGAAAAGGTACCCCTAAAAAGTAGCGTGTCTCCATACCCTAAACCTACTAAGTTACCCCCCCCAAGTTTCTACCTATAAGTTGGCCTGTCTCTGCTTTTCAAATTGTGTGAATTATGTACTTTATACAAGCCAAAATGTAAGTGACAGTTTACACTTCCTTGAGAGGTGGTAAAGTTGTAAAATGAAGAGGTTGTAAAAGTTAGTATGGGTATGGAATTGTGCATAGAATTGTTGATAAGGTCTGAAATCATAAATGGAAATTGAGTGGGGGTATGAATTTTTGAGGAAAATTCTATTATTCCTTCCGTCCCGGTCTCTGGCATTAACAATGGCCAGTTCTTTAGCTAACCCCAGAAAATCGGTATGATATAATTGAAAAATGTCCTTCACACTTTGATTGAATGCTGGCCGTCATTCTCACAATGAAGGGAAGCTACATATCACCTGAGAGCCCTGTGGTACAAGACTATCAAGAGAATGCTTTTGAAACGATTTGGCACATGTCTCTCAAGGTTTCATGCGCCTGAAAGGGGAGGGAGAGTATCTTGATTTGTTATCCTATTATTGAATTCATTTGGAGAGCTAGAGTACGGAGTGTTAAGAGAGGATGAATGAACACTTCCGATTCTTCTGTTCATGGCTCGCACCAAGGGAGGCGCAAGCCATTGCAGACTAGGGGAGTGTTTGGATGAATTGGAAAGTTGATCTTTTCGAGAATTGGGAAGGGGAAAAT
>OLMO02000262.1:5447350-5460834 GCA_900291935.2 Cassiopea xamachana | reverse complement strand
TCTATATAGCCCCGGTGTGGCGACGCCACTGGCCTGCACCCATTGATAGAAACAAAATTTGGCCGTATGTGAAAGGTCGCCCATGCATGGAATAAAGTTTAATTTATAAAAGGTTCGAACATGGAAAAAATTAAAGACTTGATAAAACTTGGCCTTCGGATTATGATAAAGTTGTTCCTGAAATTCAGCAAATTCCAATTTTAGGTGCTATTCTTCTAGTATATTTTTTTATTAAAGTATGCTTAAAGCACTAAGAGACTCTCTAATAGGTACAGTCACTTGAAAGGGGGCTTATTAAAAACTTGCAGCTCTTTTCGAGGGGGGCTTATTCTAGGGGGGCTGATTCAAAGGCTAACAGCATAAAGCGTGGATTGAGACTGCTTTGAATTTTACGAATTTCAGTGGCAACAAAAACGGTTCTAATGCCTAACGAACAATGTCTATTTGAGCAGTTAACTCTCCTTCAGCAGATTCTGTCACTGAAGTTGCATCAAAATGCACTGGTCAAATTTTTCTCCCGAATTATCAATATAATGATTCAGTTAGCATTTTAGTTTTGTATTGATATTTTGAAACAGCTTAGAGAGCTTCCCAGAATCTAATTCAAATTTACAGGTAATGTTATCTAGCTCACGATCACGGACATAGGTTTTCTTGTCAACTACAATGTCTGCCAAAAGTACTTGGAAAGCTTATACAGTTTCAGGAATTTTCTACCCCCATCCTGTTCCCGTGGCATTAACAAGAAGTTAAACCCCCTTCCCCCTCATACAATGTTGAATCGTTAGTCAGGGCCCGTAGCTATTTGAAAAGACATCACCTCATCCAAACATGTTAGTCATATGCCCTTGAAAAAAAAATTTTTTACTGGGGAGAGGATTTTGTAGTCGTCTGTAGCATAAATCGCAGAAAGTTTACTAAGACTTTTGGCAGACATTGTACGCAATTGTAAACCACAATATCCTCCAACAGAAGAAAAGATGGTCCATGAATACATTAAACAGGAAAGATCCCAAAACAGAACCTTGTGGCATGCCCACAATTGACTGTGGCTAGACCTAATAACCTCAATAGGCCATGAGCCAGGATGCAATTTTTTTGAAATTGGTATCACCATCGGTGGCCAAAAATATTATAAACCATTCCTTTTTCTCTACTTTCTGAATATACATGATAGCAATTTCAAAGCTGTAATTTATACCTCAAAAAGCCGATGGTAAGTAAAAGTGCTTGAAATAGTTAATAAGTCTAGGATGATATGATCCTGAATCTTGAATCCTCCACAGTTTTATCGAGTAATGTATATAGAAACATCACAAAAGTAGAATAAGAATAGGACATAAAGGATAGTCCCAGCAATGAGTAGCAATTAAAAAGGGCCAATGCTACACGTTGTCGAATGAAGTAGTGCAAGGGAAATCGTAAAGTGGTCTTGGCTATACTTTATGGTCTTAGCTATACTTTATGGTCTTGAAAACGTTAAATTTGACCTTGGATATTTATAAATGTGGTCAACTTTTATGGCACTGAACCTCTGAAACTCATCCTGTTCGAAGCCCAAAGATTCCAAAGGTAACAACGTAATCAAATAGAAAAAACGATGTAGATGCTTGATATTGGGTGAAATGATATTTGCGTCCGAATTAGAATGAAATATATGAAAATGTTATTGCAAGAAAGCCAGCTGTTGAGGGTGTATTAATAGCCCCATTTGACAAATTCTAGGGTACCGGAGAGGAAGTAGAGGAGAGCAGTGATAGGGGCTCTTTCTTTACCATATCTCTCTCAATAATATACGTAGCAAGGTTAACCAGCCAAAAAAGGAAGTCCCGCTAAGGTTGTGTCTACTATTTATTTGATCAGCTAATTAAGAGTGACAGTGACAGTGCGCATGGTCTGAAGTAAAAATACATAATCAGATAGTAATATATTTAAGTCCTACTTCAGAGCAAGTATCCCTCCTGCCTTTTATTTGGAAAGACAGGAGATCAAGCATGACGTAATTAAGCTATGCAAAAGTTTGCTTTCCAAAAGGTAATGTAATGCAACAGGAAGCAATCAAGCTTTCTTTTGATAGGCAATACTTTATTGGCGAAGAAACCATTTGTATGGCTGTGAGAAATTTAGCCTCAGAAAGGGATGGTGGTGAGAGTCACCCAAAGAGCTATCTCAGAAGCACTCAATTCTCAGGCGTGCTTCTTCATTTATTGCGGTTGGGGCTCCATGTGCTCCTGTTGTCCCAAGCTTCCTACTGTTATTCCAACATCCTTAGATAAAGTTGAAATCGTCAATAGTAGATATGGCAGATCAGGTAGAAGGCCACTGCAGTAATAGCAATAAATACTCTCGCGACTTTGAGCCTTTTTCAATACTGATAGTTATGTCTTGCCTAAAAAAGACAATCTACGAAAATCTTTTGCGTTGCCCACTGAAGAAGCCACGTCTATAAACCTCGTCTATAAATACACCTTTTTGTATAAGAAAGACAATAAGAATGCTGGCATGATTCGTCAATTACCAATTTGTAAACGTTTCGGGGATGTAATGATAGAACGCTTGGCCATTACAGGCCTCCCAAGCATCGCAATCGGGATAATGTCATACCTGGAGAGGAGAAGAGGTGTGGTAACCACGATATTAAAGGAAAATTCATTACGGAGACATCGCAAACATATGCTATCAAACCATATCGTGACTAATAAAATCGATTTAGTTTCACCATATTAGAATGGACAAGGATATCTTTAATCCTTCAATTCCTCTTAAGAGCATCTACTACTGTAGCTGAGAACAAGTCTCATGGACCATCATCATCTTGGAAAAGGTGCCAGTGGTAGTATACCTTTTATTAATTTGTGATGTGTTTTGGATTTGAAATGATCAATGAAGGATAATTTAGTAGTGGGAGGGTGTTGGTGAAAATTTAAAAGGCTATCCCGTGATAATGAACATACCTTGGCGAAGGTTTCAATAATTAGATCAATGTTATAACCATGTATAGTACATGTAGTTCCTTAGATCCTCTTAATGGCGAGCGAAGTTATCGTCATCAGAGATAGTACGGTGATGTCGAAAAACCTTTTCGTAGATAATTCCCTTTTTGCAACTGTTGGAGTTGAAAGAATAAGTGTGTAGAAGTGGAGAGACATCTGCTGGATTCATATAAAGCATCCTTTGAAAAACACCGTCATTATTAAGGATTAAAAGCGTCCGAAAATGATATCCTATACATTGGCTGGGACATCTTATATTTTATGTTGGGGTGTATGACACTCATGTATGCAAAAGATCAACTAAGTCTATCTTTCACTGGAGTCCAAATGGCAAAAATATCGTCAGTGAAGAAAAGCCATGACATGGTTTGCTGTTCTGTAGTGCTAAGCGTAGGATACGTCGTTCGATAGAATCCATGAAGATATAAACATAGTCAGGGGCAAATGAAGAGCCTATATCAGTACCATTTACCTGGAGATAGTAGCTATTCTGATATGTATCATCTGTCTCAATAGTAAAGGGAGAGATTCTTTAGGACTCTTGAATATTAATTGAGCAACAGCGAATTTCCTCATCATGCAGTGTGTTTGAGTAGGGTACCAGCAAAACTTCAAAGTGTTTGCAGCAAATATATTGCATCCTCATCCTGGATATAGAACAATAGCCTAACTGTTGACAATGGGTTGAGAAAGAAGTCTACATAAGTGGATGAATTAGCAGTTGGTGAATGACACCCTGATATGATCGCATGGACTACCAGGCTTGTCTATTTTAAGTAGTGAAGAGACTATACGCACTCTACAAGTAATCTTTGGATCCAGAGACGTAAAACTTCGACTATTAGTATGATACTGCGGATAGAGAAAGCGTATGAAGAATAGAATCCCTAAGCAAAATCACTAATTGGATCATTAATTATTGCAACATGTTCAGTGGAATGCACTCTTTTCGTAAGAACCAGTAAAGCCAAAATTTTGAGGCCTAAATGTTCTTAGTTTGTTCGTAAACTATTGGGGTGTAGGTGATTTAGACACTACAAAATATACAAAGCAATCTTGGATATTTGTGTAACAGTGCATTTAAGAGCATTAGCAGCAGATGAAATTTATACGTTAGTACAGATGCATAATCCTTGCAAAATGTCTTGGTTCACGTAAAGCTAATTTCACATTGATGGTTTAACTATCCAGGTTCTTGCTTAAAATTGTTGCTTTATTTTAGCAAAATCTCTTGTATTATGCCTGGAGCGATAATCAAGGAAGATGCTCTTCAGGCAATCAGGTAAATATTAGTTCAAGTCAATATCTTATTGGAAAGCACATGCATCATTTGCGAAACGAACATTTTACGACAGTGCTACAGCTTCAGCCTGTGCTTGATTTGTTTTTACTTCCACAAGCATTTTGAGGTTCACGCTCTTAAGGCCTGATCTTATGTAAAAGAAGTGCAGCTTTTGTCTCAAGCAACAATCTTACCAACCTTCTTAGCTGGTTTGATATTGATGTTTGAATTTGACGTAAAATATTTGATGGCATCTAATACGGTTCGAGAGAGGTCATTAATTGATGTGACGGGGTTCTTTAAATGAAAAGACGGAGAGGGAGTCAAGTGTGGGGCGCAAGTAGCCAGTGTCAGCTTACCCCAGTCTTTACATAGATACTACCTAGATTGTGGCTAATATTCAAAATTTTGCTTGCCGTTCTATTTAAAGGATTCATTTGAGCTTATAGACACATTTCCTCATCATATTATGTCTCAACATGCCATCTGATTGTAGTTGATATTCGTAGTTACAAAATTCGTTTGAACAAAATCCCCGTTTTACCTAATTAAGCTATTGAAGTTTTATTGTTATCATTGATTTTCGTTGTCGATATCAAAAATGGATTCTAATGGTGTATAGCAAATTTGGTCTCCATAAATGATACCGATCAGCCTTCTAGCTTATGGACTATAATTCGCTATTTCCTATTAGAAAGAAAGCGATGAGCCAGCTAAAATCTGAACCTATTGAAACAGTGTACCTTGATCATTGCTGCCGATAGTTTGTGATTTAGGCACTCAAGCGCTTTGGAAGGACACCCGTTTTCAAAACCTCGGTATACATTATGCCTGTAAATCCCCTTCCATCAAAGCAATATCTGCATCTTTCAAAAGGAGACTAGCCACTAGCTGTGTACAGTAGTGTATCAAAAATCATTCAAATGTTGAAGTTGCCTGCAGTAAAATGCAAAAGAAAAGGATTGCTTGTCAAGAAATATCCACTCGAGAATTCAACAGAATTGTCACGAAAATATCCCTTCGAAAATTTCAACAGAGTAGTCATGAATTTAAGACTGCGCAACTCCGAATGCTTAACATTACTTTACGCAAGTTCATCGCCATACACCTGTATTTTCCTCCACAGAATAGATGAAATTTAAACAAGTACATTCAACGAAATGAAAATTATTGCTAAATATAGTCCATTGTCGATTGGATATAAAATTGCATCGGGTTTATGCGTTTACATGAAACCATAAGGCTGAATATTGTTGGTGTACATTAGTTAAAAAGCTATTTTTGCTAACTATAAATAAATTATTATTGTTTTCGGATTATATTGGAATAGGACAAGACGATTTTGAATCGGATCGGATTGGCTTCGGATCAGAAAAGTTTGGATCGGATCGGACTTGAACAAAAAGCCTATTCTCGCACTATAAATGTCCAATCCGATCCAATGCACACCTCTATTCATTGTCGTCATCGTGTGAACCAGAGGTGTCAGACATAAGACCAGCCAAGGCCTTCAAATTGGAATCCGAAGCACTTCTGAGTAAGCTAAAGCCTAGCAGCATTCCTTTTGCCTATACTAGCTGGCAGAAAAAGCTTGTTCCTCTAGAAAACGTCCGATTAGTTGCATATGTTTCTAAATCCCTGTTACTTAATCATAGCACCCTCTAGGACCGAGTTAACTTATCCGGCCCGAATGACATCTACTATGCTTTATGTGGCTCTTGGGGCAAAATTGAGTTTGACATCCCTAGTGTAGAATGAAGGCCAATACAGTTCGAAATCATATCGCATTCATTTCAATCCGGTATCATGTAAACGTGGGCTTACTATTTCTGCCAAAAACATCCATATCAAAGATCAGTGACTAAAAGTCAGCAAAGATGAAAAAGAAAAATATCTTCAAAAAGCTTAAGTCAGCTATTCGACATCATTCTTCAGATAACAGGTGCTTCTTTAACAGCGTTACATATGATCCTAGCGAGCGGATAGCCCGCTTAGCAAGAACTCTAGTTTGTATATGAAAAATTGCAGCCTGCTTGCGAAGATGATTATTTGTCTTTTTCACAGCTCCTTGTAGCGCCAATATTGTTTAGCTTAGGTTTCGCTTTTTAAGAACTTACCCTCCCTCTTGATGCCATTGGAACGATTTAGACAATGGATACTTCATAATTCAATTCGAGAATTTATGTCCTCTATGCAAAAACATGCGTAATATAGTCCGTTTCATGCTGGTAATTGGGCTAGAACCTTTACATTGGAAAATGAACATCCCACCTATACAGATCTCACTAATGTCTCAGCAAGATCTCGCTTACCGGACTAATCTGCTTTCTCATATAATCTTAACCCTAAAATTCTATTGACTTCTTGCTGTGGCAAGACTAGTGGGCTAGTTCACTTTCCAGAATCCTACAAAAAAGGCCCTAGAGCAAGATCTGAGGCAGAGAAGAACAGTCTGTAGTAGAGAAGAAGGCCAAGAAAAATTTAATTTGAAATCCATTCAACTGGCTAAATCAACAGCTCGAAAGCAAAAATTAAATGTTGATAGCTAATGCCTTGCTGTTAAAATTGAAAGCTAACTAAAATATTATTTTATCTTTCCCATACCCTATAAAGTTCTACATTACTTCAAGTTGGCTCTATAGCTGAAAAAGTACTTCTAATTATCAAAATCTTCTTTTACTCTCCTCAATGAGTCAATGAGTGCCAGCTTTCTTCTCTCTAGAACTTGTTGTCTGAATTTCTCTTTTAACTTCAAATCTTCTTGAAATCTTTTTTGATCTCCGTTGGCTTCCGCTCTTCTTTCGTGATAAAGTTGTCTTTTCTTGCCATATTTTTTAGTATTCCAAGCGCCAGGAGGTATGGCAAGTCGCTTGCCCCAAATATCTGTGGGATGATTTTGTCTTTTGTTCCATGCACCCGGAGGAGCATCATTTCTCTTTCCTGAAAGCCGACTTATCAACCCCTCTTCTGTGCCATCGATGTCATCAATGTCATCATAATCATAATCACTCACATCGTTGGAACCGTATGCCATACTCACCAAAGAGTCATCATCGTTCTTGGCTTGCAAGGACTCAATGCTCATCAACAAAATCAGAAAAACCACGCCATGTAGAGGGGACTTCATGCTGTACCTATTTCAAAGCAAGTAATGATTTAAGTGTTCAAAATGCATGTAATAAGCAAATATCTTATTGAAGGTATAGAAGACATGCTTTCTGTGAAGATGCTCTACAGAATCAAGAACAGGCTTAATTTCATCCAAAGCAGTGACGCGAGAAGCAACCTTTTACAATCTTCCTTCCAAACTCTATCTCCTAAGTCATAGTTCTTTAAAAAATCTTGGAACCTATTGAGTGTCTTCCTTAAGTTTACCTATCTAACTATGCTTATTCAATTGCATGCACAGTACAAACTTTGGCAGAAGGCAATTAAACACTCTAGCAAGATAGACCACTGCGAAATCTCTACTTCAAAACAGGCTAGCTAGAAGAGTATTTGCGCCAGTTCTATTAAATAAATGATAAAAGGAAAGACATATCCCCTGATGTCTAATAAAATGTTCTTCTCACCTCTGTACAATGTGAATTCTTTAGTCTTCCTGGTCCCTTTGAGACTCCTTAAGTGATGCTCGTGATTGAAGGATCTGAGAGGCTCATGCTAATATATAGGTGCGTCTGTTTGGCTGAAGATTATACCAATTAACAGGTAGACGAATAGTGGCTAGAGGTAAAAGAAATTCTCTATTATCCTGTTTCCGGCCAAAAATGCAATCGTTAATGGTTTTTCAAATGAATTCCTTGCGTTTAAATCTTTCCAGTAGTTAACGTCGAAAGCCATTTTCAATAGGAAAAGTTAAAATATGCAGTCAGTTTGATTCCAGATGGGTGTGATATTATTGCGGCCGGCCGCTTTAATTGGCAATGGAGAAATTGAAACCTCCGTTTTGCTGCTGCCACAAAAGGTCTCGCTTGCTACAAAAGAACGAAACGCATCCATTCATTTGCACACTTTTCCTTTGAAGCAGCTGTGTGTGCTTGGTAGATCACAGGAGTGCAAACAACTTCAATTACAATTAACGCATAGAAATACGATTGTTATGAATGCATGTCTCTGGGCTTCTGGGTGTTGTTGTTGTTTACTGCACTTGGAGTAGGCTGTTATACCTAGCTTTTTCAGCTAATTTTGGCCTACTATGCATGCTGCATCCAAGCATGGGACCCATAGTGTAACATCCCTTCCGAAGGAGGACGGAGTGAGCTGTTTTGCTCGCTCATCTGGTGCCAGCTTCTGACTGTACACAGCTATGCTTAGATTCAGTTCAGCTAATGAAGCTGGCTGGGCCGCTGGGCCATTTACTCGGCTGTCTAAGCATGTTAGTTTGGAAGTCTAAGCATAAAAAGCTTTAACAGGCTTCATTGAAAATATTGCACTAAATGTTAATATAAAAATCCGAGATCTCATCGAAATATGTCAAACTGTGTAGCCATGGCTGTATCAACTTCCTCCGCTATTTTATCGAGTTTTGTGTTGAATGAAACCATTGACATGGGCGTTGACATATTCAATTGAACTATGCATCTTTTGCTACACACTTCTTGCAATAAGCCTTCTTTCAACATACACCAGCATAAGCTCACACAATTCAGATTAAACCGACTAAAATTTAAACTACTAGTGTCATGATGCATTGCGCAATTGTTTGTGTCAATATGTGCTAGGGCTATTGATCTAGTTGTGCAAGAAGTACATCCGAATAAATTGACACTATGCTTAATTTTTTCGGTTTGAACTTTAAGCAAATATAAAATTTACTGAGAGCGTAGATTTAAATGACTACTTCATTAAAGGTATCTTTATGTCACATATTTGCCATAATTGCAGGGGCAAAGTGCATGAATAGCATTTAGGCTCAAAGGGTTTAGTGAGCACAAAAATAATACAATAAGCGTATTTCTTGCTTTTTTCCACAATAATTATCTAAAAAATAAGAACGTTCATTAGCAATGTGCACGAGAAAACACTTTGACTTCAAGGCTTTTTATCTAAAGAATATAGCATTGCCTTATTATTGTACATGAGAAAAGCGAAAACATGAAAGTTGTTTACTTGAAAAACAAAACATTTCATTGGCAGTGTGCAATAGAATATACTCTAATGTCGTAAATCCTTTGTCTCTATCCTACTTTTCCCCGTACTAATATTTGCATGGAACTTTCAGAGTGAACTTGTACCCAATTGTCGAATAAGCTATTGCAGCAATAGTAACTTTCTTGTCAGCTTGTGTCCTCCTGTTAATTATTGTAGAGGTCATCAGTGGATTTCGATTCCTCCACCTCCTTCTATCTATTGTTAGTAAGGAAATTAATTGCAAACGACACCCACTTCTGATCTCATCTTCAGCTGCTCTTCTTCCATTTCAAAATTCGTCTAAAGTGACCTACCAAATCTCATTACTTTTAAACAATTAAGGTGTTGAATTTTCATGGCATCGGAAATAAGTTTTCCAATTGCATATTGCAAAGCAGCTTCTGCTTCTGGAAGCTGGCATTGCACTAGTTAGTAGACTGAATAGCAATACTTGCGCTGTTTCTTCGATTCTTGCTGTTTTGGGCTAACTTGATGCTTTTCAGCTGCTTGCTTAGACTCTTAAAACTATTTTCCTTGTCATGATCATTACTTTATATCTTTTTAGCAATCATCTATCTCCACCACTGAACATGAAGCAAGAATTAGGAAGGATTTCCTTATATAAACTGCGTTTGCATGGTTATGAAACAGTTAACACGTTCATGTTACTTTGCAGATTGCTCCACATAATTAGCTTTTTGTACTGTACGCAAACACACGTGCTTCATTTTTGTTCTTTTTCTTCTCCCTTCTTCTTATTAGTTCTCTTCTCTTTCTTCTTTCTTCTGTTTTTATATTCATCCTCTTCTTTCGCTTCTACTTCTTTTTGTTCTCCTTTCCCCCCCTTATCTACCCCATCTTCTTTAATATTTATCCACAAGTACCTATCAGCAAATTTAAACTACGTGAAGGCAGGATAGTAAGATTGATAACAAGAAAATGCTGCTTTTCCTGAAGACTTTGCTTTTTAAATAAGTTTTAGTGTATGAAGTTTAATATCAATTTTCCTTTGAACTCGAAGTTTTGAGACTCTCTCTTATTTGAATAGGTTTCTCGGTTCAAAATGCATTCTGCATACCAAAGTACTATGCTGGACTGTATCCTACAGAGTAAATCACGTAAGCAAGAGCCTGGCCTAAATCTCAACTAATATAGCCTTGCATATTCTTTGATATTTAAATGTAGCAGAAGTACCTAGTATACGAAAATACAAATTCAAACCAAATATACAAAAAAGTTAAATGCACATATCTAAAGAGAATCAGGAAGAGTTTTTTATATACATCTATATAAGGCAAATTAATGCAATGTAAAGTTCTTCAAGAGTTTTGTTTCCTGTTCTGATTCTGCAAAACTACATCTCCTTAGTGTCATGCTACAGGCCTTTCTCTTGATATTGTCTTGCCAATAGAGAGCAGTTTCCCAACTTGCTCGCTGGGCAACACCCTTGATAAAAGACGCTGTTTAGAGATAAGCTGAAATAAGTGCATTAGAACATTAAAGTTGCACGTTTAATGAAGCAAAAGATGACCTAAGTACTGTGTGGGCAGTAATCTATAAGGTGCTAGGAAAGGATTACCATCTTAAGAAGTTGCTGGGCCATGGACATACCTCAACAGCTAGCAGTTGTAAAACTTTAGTAATTGTTCAATGGTCCATTTCCAAAGCAGGCACCATTTCATAACTGTATGCAATAAATCTTGAAGCAAATTTCCAATTCTTATATTTCTGTTTACTTAATAAGATACTATCTAAAGCTAATCAAGGCCAAAAGCTTACGAAATATACAATACAATGAAAAAAATTATAACTTTATTAGATTAGCTGCCTTTGAATACTCTAAATATGTTGAACAAGAACGATTTAAGTTTTCACTGCTGTTCAAAGGGCTAGCACTCTCTTGGAATGGCTTGGCCTCTGCTGGCTGAAAATGTTTGCCCAGCTACCAAGTAAAAATATTTGAACCTATTCTATTGCTCTCTTAGCAAAAGGATTACCCACATCGATTANAGCAGGCACATAAAATCCCCCGAGTCCGTTCTAATTACCTCTTCATTTATTCTACTCAATTTTTGACTTCTCACTTCCTTCTTCCTCCCGCATATACAATGTTGATTTGCATACAAAAATGAATCTTCTACCATTCAAAACGCTAAAAACATACAATGCTCGCCAAAAGTCCTGGGAAACTTTGCAAATTTTAATCTGGACGGTACATTCGGCCCCCTCCTCCCCCTAAACAAGAAGTACATGCGGAAACGGAAAAATTTTTCGTGCACAATAACGCCAAATGTCTCAGGAACAGACCAACATTGTTCTAGGGGGAAGGGAGTGCGTTGAAGCTGTAGTGATTGAAATGCTGAGAAGGCTATAGTTTTTCATAATATTTCAAAATGTCCCAGGAACTTTTAGCAAGTATTGTACACATTTCCTGATTCAACATTCTATCATGGGAAGGGAATGCAGAAAGAGAAAGTGTGTAGAGATTTGAAAGGCTTCCAAAAACTTTTATGATGATTGCAGCTTACTTTAATCAGGCCCTAGATGGCTTTTGCATAACGGTAGATTCAGAGAGGGTTTATCCAGGACTTTGCAATAATCAAAGCCTCCACTAGAAAAATGATCTCAAAAANACATCAACGTTATTCCCCTATTTCTCAAGATGGAAGAAAATATCCCCAATGCACTGCCTCAACACCAATACTTTTCAAATACCTAGTGGTTATCTCGTGATCTACAGCATTGAAGCGTCGTTTTTCACATTGAGAAGAACGGAGACATTCAATTATATTTTTAAATTTTCACCTGCAATTAGCAATGCAACTGTACAGAGAGATATGACCTGCTTGATTCTGCTCCTGTCACATACCAAACATGTCAACCTGTTCTATAAGGAAATTATACAATTGAGCAGGCAATGCTCTCTTCTTTGCAGCATGCACCATGACTTCACTCAAAATCTTTCGGTACCAATTAAGTGCGACGTTGACTACTGCTTTACCTATGAAGTCTTCCGCAAAAGTATCTAGCATTAATCTATACAATTTACTTCCCCTTGCTGAGTTGGTTTTAGCTAATTTTAGGATCTAACCGACAGGATGTCCTTTCAACAATCATGAAAGGCTAAATAAAGCACAAGAAAAACTGAATAATGGTAAGTTTACGCTACTTTGCGCCATCTCACCGCTATCCATCTGGAATTAAATGGAATTATCTTCAAGTAATCAGAAACAGCCACTTATTTGCGACAGCCACTGAAACCTTTGAACCGAGATTTCAAAACCAGAGATATTTATTATTATGCTCAATCTGTGAAAAAAATCGCGTTTCTTTAAGATAAAATATTTAATATTGAAGAGTTACCTCTACTTCTGTCATAACTAAACACATACAGCTGCTACAGGAGGAAGCAATGCAAAAGAGCACGCAGTTTTCCATCCCTTCTAGCAAGCGCTACTCTTTGAAGCAATTATATTTAGTGCCAATACACCGGTGATTTGCATTCTTTGCTTTAATTATTATATCGTTCGCAATGACACAATGCTATTTAGCACTAATCTATCCATTTTATATATTCTTATTCAAGGGGATTTCAAGCAATTGCTATTTGAAGGACCTACAAGGCAAGAAACCATTTCGAAAATCACTAAAGAATTAATTAACCATTGGTCTCGTTTAACTAGAGAATGGCGTTTATCCTAAAGCGCTATCCATCTACCATTAATTGGTATTATCTTCATACGCACAGACACATTATATATTGATATGGAGCACTGATATTTTCTTTCATGAGCATCTGTCAAGAATTTTCAAAGGTATCAAAAAAGGCAAGGAGATCCAAGATTATTCATTCTACAGAGGTGAGATGAAGTCTATTTCTCACATTAGCTTATTAGAACTTTTTGATTCCATTACTTATTCTTAGTTACTAAAAATACTAGTTCAATCTTATCTTCTAGTTCAAGATGAAAAAACTGTCATATGCTTTGCCAAAGGTACCCAATGAAGTCTCAAATATATGGTTTGCTTCTTCTAACTTGCATAACATGCCTTGAATTCATGCGGGCTGAAGATAATGA
>OLMO02000262.1:5411181-5425907 GCA_900291935.2 Cassiopea xamachana | reverse complement strand
TATTCAAACGAGCAATTTAGAGAGAAGAAACCTAGTAGACGTTAGCTCACTGAGAACAACGAAAAAAGCAAGGGCATTGTGGTCACATGAGAGATCGGGAGAATTCCCGGATAGCCCTTTGAAATTGGCTTACTTCTTTACTAGCTAGGTAAAAAAGTGGCTCCCCATTCATAATGCATAGGCTACCATTGAATTCACAAAATTACTTCTCAAAATTTCTGGGCCCTAGCTTATCAGATTTTCCCGGTCCTGTATCTGGAACCACAATGCCCTTGAAAGTAGGACATGAATAACAAGAGGTACCTTTTTAAGCTTCATGAAATTCAATGTATTAACTTCTAAGATACATTCATATACCTCTCTTTAAAAATAGCGTATAACTGGCTATCTGCTAAACTAGCGGTGCAGCGTAAATATCGAGAAAAACAATATCAGCAGCCAAAAGAAAGTACAATTTAAAAGAAAGAAAGACAAATGTAGGTATTAAAGAAACTAAAATTCCAAAAAGTCAGGGTATTTTAAGATTTATTGCGACTGCAGAGAACGTTATAGGTACATCTAATGGCTATGTTCATGACTTCTCTAATAACAGAAATATGGGAAGTTTTGTCTAAAAAAGGATGTCAAGTATTAAGAGCAGCAAATCCGTCACCATCTTCATTATTTTAAGTTCCTTTCCACCCCAGTTTACTAGGTTTGAAATCTAGACCCAGCTTTACAGGATCATGCCATAGAAGCAATGTCATTGCCATCTTCATTATTAGAACTTCGTTTCCGTCCCAGTCTGATAGGTGTGAAATCTCGACCCAGCCTGATAGGATTATTCTTTGAGGTAAAACCATCACCATCTTCATTATTATAACTTCGTTTCCGTCCCAGTCTGATAGGTGTGAAATCTCGACCCAGCCTTATAGGAGAATTCACCTCTCTCATAAAATCATTCTTATGCCAATTGTCTTCCATAGAATCAAGGCCACCACGAGCTTCATTAGTATCATCATTCACATTGCTGGGTCTGTACTGCCAATTCACTGAAGAGTCTTCATTCCTCTCAGCCTGCGTGAATCCAAGGCTTGTCGTGCAAATCAGGAAAAGGAAACCATATAGTTGAGACTTCATGGCTTTTCTATAGCAAAGTAAGCAATAGTCAGAAGATTGAACTTGTAGATTGGAGACTTAAGCAATTAAGAATATTTTAGTCTTGCCAATTTCAAAAAGTAACCATTCTGCCATGGATGCTATACACTTCTCGAAATAGGGGCCGGGTGTGTGCCATGGGCAATTCCTTCCCAACTTATGCAATGTTTGTAGTACAGTACCCTTTTTTCAGTGCACAGAACTGCCCCTATTTGTCTTTGAGGGTGCTCCTTTGCATCTTCCACCCCACTTTTGGAGTGCTGGTTGGCTCCTTGCATATACCAAAGTATTTCATACATAAATTGATGGCCTGTTTAAAGGAGATACAAAGGGAATATAATAGTGTTCGTAATACTCAAAATGATGTTGAAGGCAAAGCAAATAGAAGTATGCTGGTATTAAGATCTCGAGCATAAGAACAGAGTACCTATGGAGCATATGCTTCTGATTGTGAATAGGATGGACTCTTGTGTTACACACAATAACAATTCCTCGTTCTAGCTCTATCTCTTTAAGATTTTGAAAACTTGGAACCATTCTCTTTCTAAAGCATGAATGTGTTGCATCCTTACCCATCCTGAATTCAAAATAGAGAATCTAAGAGATTTATTATGAGCTACTACTAGATAGATACCAGAGGGAAAAGCGTGGTATACTCGTAAGGCTGACTTACATTTGCTCTCCTCTCTAAGGGTGTCTGCTCTTTGGCTTCTGTGCTTTCTTTGATGTGCCTGAGACTGATTGAAAGAGCTTGATGAATGAAAGATCTGAGTGGTTATCACAAATATATAGATGATTCTAATCACTTAAAGTTAATGCTAATCAATATCAAACGAATATTGACGTAGCACAATATTCTCTTTTACATTGACTCGTTCTTAATTCAATTTGTTGATCGCCGAAGTGGTTTCCTGGCTGTGAGACCTTTCATACAGTTATTGCCTAAAATAATCTGGAATTGGAGAAAGTGAAACGGAATGAATAATGCCGGATGGCCATTGTACTGTTTTAGACGTTTCGCTAATTAATACAGGAATGAAAGTCGCACTTTCATTGTTGTCGAACGTAATTGCTTCAAAGTTAACGTTTGCTACGTAAAAGGAAAAATTTATCTACTCATTTTAATTATTTCTTCGTAGAACAGCTGAATATCGGTAGAAGTGATGGGTGTAGAAACATCATCGCATTAATTAATTACACGTGGTAGAGAAAAATGAATTCATAAGTTGGACGAAATGCTAAGCATTGTGAATAGGTGTCCTATATTGAGTTGGCTAGTATATGCATGGCTTAGATATGAGCAAAGTAATGACAGCTAATGGCAAAATTACAAAAAACATCTAACTTAGCAAGAGAAGTCTTCCAAACTCTGTCTATGATGAGTTTAATTCCAAGATCATATTTTCTTTTTGTGCTTGACAAGATTAAGAATGCTTCATAGCAATGGCGGTAGCATTTGCCATAACCTTTTTCCCAAACAGATAAAAAGCAGATCCTACTGAGTAATGAAAAGTAGACACAAGGCAAGAGATTCAAGACTAATATCTGAAGTGTAGCCACGATAAAATTAAAAATGATACAGAAGTGCTGAAAGCTCTAATTCAGAGGATTGTGGCTCCCCTACTCCCTTAGAAGCTGCAAATGCTCGAGCAATTCACTTCTACTGAATGTATGACTGATAATAGCAATTGGACAAGCTTTCCAGCTCAAGATTTTTTCTAGTGATAATCTCAAAGCAAATAGTACTAAAGGCAGGTGTGATGAATGCTTTGTCATAGTACTAAAGCACCACTAAGACTGAGTGTTAAATGGCTTGATGCATGCATTACTTCCCAGGCACCTATGTCACTGTGAATCTTGAGAGATGCAATTTCTCACTCATACCGAGTGCAAGTAATTAAACACCAGTAACAGATGCAGTCTCTATGTAATTTTGCATCTAGCCCCAACATATACCAAGAGCATGTAAGTGTCTCACCAAGAAATTATAAAAGCAGACACTTCCTTCCTTTGAACCCGTCGTTATGCATTCATGGTAGGTGTTTTGGCAAAAAATTAAATTGTGCTGTCGATTCTAGCTTTAAAATGGGGTATTTCGTTGACAATAAGGTAATTTCCATCTGGAATTAATCTATTAATTTTATTTTCTTTTATGCAAGGAGGTGCTGTTTAATAGATGTCTAAGGAAAGTAATAGCAAGGAGGTCACCTTCCCACTCATCATAGATTGCATCAAACACAGAATGCGATTCAATGGAATTTGCTCTTAGCTCACGTCGCCACTCACTAATTGTTATTATCTTCAAGAAAACAGAACCATCTACATACACTCTATGCCTACATATTACTATGAGCCAATGAAATATTTCATTCAAGAAGATCACTGAAGAAATTTCAAACATCAAAGAAGACAAGGAGACTATAGAATCCTACAGAGGTGAGAAGTCTACAACAGATATTGAGCTTGCTACACTTTTCATTTCATTTATGCTTGTAGCACTCATTTATAACTCTTTATTCACAAACGCCCTATCAGCATAGAAAAAGAGCTTTACAACAAATAAACTCTTCGCAATAAATAAATTGGAAGAGTCACTGTATTACCTGGGAATGATGCTTTGGGAATCTATAAACTTTGAAGGAATTCCTTCCTGTTCCATTTCAGCAAAGAGTTCTGGGGTACTTTTTAATGTTATTTGGAATCTGATTCGAATTTTCACACGAGAAAAAGAGAGATCTCCCTTTGAGATTTCCAGGTGACACATTGAGATGAAATTATCAATCTGGCTCTTAGATGGATAATTAGATATCTTCGATCTAGTGAAAAATCTACGTCAGATGGGCTTGTACCTCAGAGCGAGAGTCGTTCTTTGTTTCATTTTTCATATTTTACCAAGTTTGAAAGTGAGAGATGATTGAAATTCCATCCAAACTATCACTTGGCATCTTCAGTTAATACTAGACCACTATCTTTAAGGCACTACAGTATTTATTACAGTGTTAGTTAGTCAGGTAGTTTGTTTGTTAGTTATTTGGTTAGTTAGTTAGCTAGTTAGTTGGTTAGGTAGCCAGTTTGTATTTACTTGCTAAAGCAGGTTGAGGTTTGAGGCAGGTATGCAGCTGATGTGAGCCTGGGATACAAACAAACTGCTCTAATTTGACTATATTGACCTCAACACTGATAAACAATGCAACTTGATCAGGTTTCGAAAAGAGAGAGGGTCGTTAGATTTAAATTCTCTACCATGGATGAGAACTGAGAGCCAGTAAGAACGGTGGCATAGGAATCACATCTGACATTGAAGATGTCAATAAATATACAGTATAATCTCTATAAATGGGAGTCCAATGGAAATCCGAAATCAGTCTAGTCCCAGAAAAGTGGAGTTCTCGATAACTGAGAATGACGGAAAAAAGTACGGTTTTCACATCACTTAAGTAGACAATCATGCAATTGGTCACATTTCTCTTCACAACTTCTTAAGTGCATGCGCATTTATAATTTTATATAAACATCTGCCTATCTAAAGTGCTTTTCCTTGACATTTTACGTTTTATGAAATCATTCAGCTTCATACAGTGAATCATAGTGATTAGACAAAAAGTTAATTAAGCAAATTGTCCTCAGTCCCAGTTCAGCAAATAAAGGTGTGTAGGAGTCTTCCAGGGGGAGTGGAAGTGTAGTCCCACTTAGCGGGAATCCCACTTTGCTCGGTCCCAATTATTCCGAGTGTATTGTATACACAGATGAGGTGGTATAGCGGTTAGAGCGCATATTTCCTGTGCGGTAGGACTACGGTTCGAGCCCGACTAGAGGCTTCGACTGCATGCTCGCACACTGTTCACCTAGCAGTGAATGGGTACGTGGCGGCAACACTGGGGAGACAAAGGTGGCTATGGAAGAAACTGGCCACCCTATCTCAAATGCTGATGGCCCAGGATAAGTGTCCTCCAGGCACTCCCTATAAATACGAAAGTATATGGGACTATCTTTACCTTTCTTTATACTACATGTACAAATCATATCAATTTCAGCAATATTTGAACACATTGAGTATAGTCAGATAGATGTGCCAGCTTTTGCATTGTAATTCATGTTACTTTAGCCTTCATGTTGCATGTTTCAATTTTCCTGTTCAAAACGTCTGAGGGCCCATTCGGGATCTCAAAGAGCAGATGCAGAAACAAAATATGAACTCTTACATGTTCACTGGATCAGTATCCAGGAATAAACGATTAAACTCGAACATAGCTGTTAATAAATAAATGTGTTTGAAAAGGGGGTCAGGGGCTTGCAATCCAAGAATCTTTGAGGCAATGCCTTTCAAAACTATGGAAAATGCCTTTCTGCAGAATATATTCCATTTTCCATCATTGATCTTCCTGCTAAGAAGGAGAAGCTGATCCCTTGATCTGGTTTCGTCTAATTTTGAAGGATTAGAACGAAGATGGAAGCTACGCAAGCTTTCCTATTTTGCTGTTGCATGCTGTTTCATGCCAATACTAGATTCGTTGGCATAAATACATACATCTACCGACAGAGTAACTTATGGAAATTGCTTTTTTCATGATGCTACATAGCATTTTCAAGAAAAGGGCCCAATTTACTGGGTTAAAAGCACTAAATTTTGCTTCACAACTGGAACATGAAGGGGGCACACTAGGCCAATGGTCCAGTAGTGACAAGCTAAGAGATATCATCCCTTTCATCACATCATTTCCAATTTGATTTATTGCATGCTATACTTTGTAGGACGGCTATTTTCCTTATCTTAAGTCAGATTTTTGCCAGTCATGGATATATATATATATATATATATATATATATATATATATATATATATATATATACACACACATACTTCAGAATAAATATACTTTAATTTTGAAGTATATTGCTCTGCCTTTCGTATTCAGCACTCTGATTTTACAGTTCTTTTTTATTGTTATGTATATATAAATATATATATATTTATGTATATATATATTTATTTATTTATTTGTATGTATAAATACATACATTTTCATATGTATAAGTTGATTGTACGCGCTTTCCGAGTCCAGAATTTTGCAACTACTATCAATACAAAATCACCAGAAGAAACTCAAGAATTTAACAAAGAATTGCATCCAACCATTCGAATCCAACGATACTGTAATGAATATAGCGTCAGATAAATTGACATTTGATGAAAAGAAGGCACTGAAATTCGGTTTAGCACATTCTATTGCCATCCTTTATGTTAAAAAAATAGATATTTTTGCATGCTTTGAAACGATATATCAGTCTATAAATAGTCGTTTGTTAGATAAGAGAACTGAAAGTAAATTAATAGAACTAATAGCTGATCTTTCAAATTTGGCACAGCCATAAGCTAATTCATTCAGACCATCTTTAATGAATGCTAAGAAACATAAAATTCTTAGCCAACTTCGTAAGAATAATGATGTTATTATTCTTAAGCCAGGCAAAGGTAATGATGTGGTTATATTAAATAAGAAAGGTTAAAATAAAGGTGTTCCTGACATAGTAAATGATGCCGTTAAATTTTAAGAACTTGATACTGTTCCTACTATAAGCAGAGAAGGTAAATTGCAACGTTTCTTACGTGAAATTTAAAAGAAAAGTAAGATTGATATGGACATTTATAGTAGAATTTATCCCTCTCGTTTACAGCCAGCACGAATTTATGGCCTACCTGTAATACATAAACTAAAATCTTCCGATGTAGCACAACCATTTAGACCGATTGTTTTCTCCGATAATACATATAATTATCAATTAGCTAAATATCTCTGTAATCTTTTTCAACATCATCTACCTAGCACGTACGCTATTTCGGATATTTTCTCTTTTGTCCAAGAGCTTAAATCTATTGATTTTTCTAAGAATTTTATGGTTTCTTTTGATGTTGTAAGTTTACTAATAACCCTTTCAGGAATGCATTGATCTTGCTGTTTCTTATATCACAGGTGATAACTCTGACCTCAAACCTTATAAGTCTGATCTCAACAATCTTTTGTCGTACTAATCAAACTCATTGTCTTTTCAGTGGCAAGGTGTATGATCAGGTAGATGGTGTGGCTATGGGCTCTCCAACTTGTTTTAGCCAATCTTTGCTCAACATGAACGCTTCAATCATTATCAATCATCAAATGTCTTCTCCATCTCAGAGGTTGACTATCATTGCGTAGTCCTTTCTGCTTTCTGCCATTCATTTGCACTGAAAAATATCATCTCCAGTCGCCCCTGTACATTTTTACTCCACTGTGCTCTAGGTCGTCCTTTTCCTCTCTTTCCTTCCACCATTCTTTCCAGCATATCTCTTTGTAGGCTATCGTGTCTCATTAAATTTCAAAAATACCACAACTTCTGTTCCTGTATTAAATGAATTAATTTCCTTCGTACACTCCCTAATGTCATCACTCTTTCATTGGACATGCGCTCTTTCCAGCTGATTCTCATCAATCTGCGCATTGTCCACACTTCAAATGCTTCTAGCCGCATTATGCTGATTTGGTTCACTGTCCTTGTCTCTACACCATGTAATAATATAGACCACATGCAGCATTTAAGGAATCTGGTCCTGGAAGGTAACGGTAGTTTTTGGCAACATAACACTGTCTTCTTATTATTAAAGGCTAATCTTGCTTGTCCTATTCGACATTTTATCTCTTCTTCACATTTGCCATCTTCCGTAATGAGCTCTCCCAGTTATGTAACACGGGAGACTTTTTCTATTAATTGTTCATCTATTTATACATTGGCATGTGGTCTGGCATCTTTCCTGCTCACCACCATTGTTTTTGTCTTATTTACATTCATTTTCATTCCAAAATCTGTCCCTACGTCGTTGGTACAATGCAGCTCAGTTTCTGATTCAGCCGTAAGCGCCGTATCATCGGCATACCTCAGTTTACTCAGTCTTTTACCTCCTACTGAAACACCCCAACTTGAATCTACTTCTCTGAAATCATCTCTGTTCGTAGGTTGAAGAGGTACGGTGATAACACACAGCCTTCTATGGTTCCCTTTTAATTAGTAATTTTTTATTGAGTTCCCCTTTTTTGTTCGAACAATTGCTACCTAACCACAATACAAATTTGCAATGATTGTAATGTCTTTCCATCAAAATTCATTGCTTTTGAGACGTCGCACAGCTTTTCATGCTTCACTCTATCAAAAACTTTCTCATAATCTATAAAGCAAATATGAACATCTTTGTGCTTTTCTAGGTTTCTCATTGATTGTCCGAAGATTGAAGATTCCTTCTCGTGTTACCATTCCTCTTCTGAATCTGCTTTGTGTAGGGTTAACTTCCCAATTTCTTTTAGCTTTATTTCTTTCTAGGATAACTTTCATGAGTGCCTTAGTTACGTAGCTCATTAAGCATATGGTTCTAAAATCCGAGCATTTTATAGCTTTTAATTTTTTAGGAATAGGTACAAAAGTAAATATTCCTAGATCAGATGGAATGTAGCCTGTGTCGTAAATTTTATTGAAAAGCTGGGTAATTGGTCTATCACCCAAGCAATCCCTTCTTCATTTACTTTATTGCTTTGTCAACTTCTGCTTTAAAAATTTTTGAGCCCTATAACTGCTCAATATTTGGTACTTCCCCTCTTTCACCATCAAACAATTCTCCAGTTTATTCATACCATCGTTCCTGAAGAGCATCTTCTTCAAAAAGTATCTCCCCTTATTTGCTAGTTATGCATGAATTTCCTACCTTCCCTTTCTTTTATTTGTTATATATTTCATTTTATCATGCATTTCTTTTGACTTATGCTCCTCTCTTAGCTTTCTATTTGCTCGTTCTGCTGATTGTACCACGTGTCCTTTGCATTATCGCACATTTTGTTAATTTCTTTGTCTAGAGATAAAAATATTTCTTTATGTCATTCTTTACTTTCTTCTATCCTCATTTTCGCAAGAATTTCATCAGTTATCCATTTCATTTGCTTCCTTCTCTTTATGGTAGGGACAATCTTTTTGGCTGTATCTACTAAGCTTCTTTTCATATGTTCCTAAATGGTGTCTATTTCTTCCTCTGGCGTTTGCTCTTCCTCTTCAAGTCCGAGCATAGCATAATAGTTGTTTACTTAAATGGAGAATTGTTTTACTTCATTCTTCCTTCAATACATCCATATCTAATTTTGCATCTAATTTTTGTTTGATTGGTACTATAAGTTTAATTTTTAACTTGCATGTCATTGATATATAGTCAGAACTTATATCAGCCTCTGGATAAGGTTTTTTATATTTTCACTGAATTCTGAAATCGTTTTCTGATAAGTGTAAAATCCATGCATATTTTTTTATTTCTTTGAATATCTATGAATTTATTTTCTATGAATATCTATGAATATATATGAATTTATATCTATGTCTAAATTTCTATGAATATCTCCAGGACTTTTCCAAGTGTACAGCCTCCTTGCACCTTGCTGGAATGTGGTGTTTGCAATGACTAGACTGTTCTCCTGAAAAAATTCAATTAGGCTCTTTTCTCGTTCATTCATCTCTCCCAATCCAACTCGCCTGTAACTTCCAGTATTCTCATTCTCCCAACCTTTACATTCCAGTCTCCCATGATTATAAGCATTTCTTGGAATTTTATGTATTTTAAGGCGTTTTTGAACTGTTCATAAAATTCCTCAACCTCCTTCTCAGAGTGGTCTTGAGTAGGAGTATGAACTTGAACTACTTGTTTGAGCATGAACTTATACGTCAAGCTTCATCAACATTGCTCTATCAGAAATAGGCCAAAACACATCATTGAATTTGCTATTTCACTTTTCATAATTATTCCAACCCCATTGGCATGCTTCTCGCTATTTCCTGAATATACCATGGTATACCTATTCTTTGAAAGCTGAAAAGTGCCCAACTATCTCACTTCTCAAATCCCAAAGATTGAGATTCCTATTTGCTTTAGTTCCTGAATGACATTAACTAGTTTTTCTTTTTGATAAAATGTTTTAGTATTTCATTCACCTACTTTAATGATGATTTTATTCCTTGTTTTTAGTCGGCATATATCCAACCCTGAGTTTCCTTGAAAAGGCTATGACCCAAGGTTTTTCATCAATGGCACTAGGCTTTCCAAGGAGCCAATCATCTTCCCTGTTGCTATTTAAAGTAGTGGTTTGAGCAGGGGGCCCTTGTCCCACCACGCCGCTGCAACTGTTTATAAATCTATGCGCCAGAGTTAACTATGGGAATATACATGGTGAGGCTCAAATATCTTCCATATTGGATGACCATGACTTCCTTTTGTACTGGGATGCCCTACACGTCCCACACCACGTTGCTGGTGTCGCCCTTGAAGCCATTATCTAACTACCTCTATGAACATCCACCTTCTCTACCGTTCCAGACTTCATGCACTAACAGGGTAGGTATCCCATCATTCAGTACAACAACATTAAAGAGTGTTGCCTCTCACTTATTTAGCACCACTGTCGAGTTGAGGTCCCTGGGTATGGCCGCCGGCGTATACAACCGACTATTAGGAGCCATAAGTGAGAATTGAGTCATACCATTGTGGTCCAATGATCTCATCCATGCTGTTGTGTATAAAAACAATATAACTGTAAAAATAAGAAATAAAGGGTAGTCGAAATAAAGTGATGATAGCGATGATGTATGAATCCACCCTTCTTCTGGTACGATAGTATCCCATCTGGGATGATGGGGGGGCCTGTGATCGTTAAAGCGTACTGTCATTAAATCCCCGAAACGCTGATCACAGGTTGATAGCTGATGAATCGTACCAATATGCTTATTTCCCTCCACAAATACACGCGCATGCGCAAAGTCACACGCAGACACGCATACGAGCACCAAATTATGCTGCACCGTGTTCCGTTGACTTTTTGCCTATTGCCAAACGTTGCTGGGACTACCCTTTATTTCTTATCTTTACTTTTATATTGTTTTTATACACATAAGTACAGCATGTGACAGATGGTTTAATCAAAGGTACTAACCACTAACAGGGATCCCACATACCTTATATTTATTGAACAGTTATGGCTCAATAAATATCAAGGTCCTGCTATTCATTTCTACCGACGCTATGCCGATGATATTTTTTGTTTTTCCAACAATGAGCATGAAGTCCTACGCTTTTTCAATATCTCAACATAATAATACAAGGTTCTCTATGGAAAAAGAATTTAATAAGACTTTGGCTTTTCCTGATGTTTGCATTATCAATGAAGATCCACCTTGTCTCATAATCTCAGTTTATTATAAAAAGAACTTTACCGGACTACTTGCCAATTTCATTCAATGAGGATGTTAAGAAGCTTTCTAATATGCTAAAGAGAAATCAATTTCCTGAACATTTAATAAATAAAGTAATTAAAGTATATCTTGACAGAGTTATTAATTTCATTGCTCCATGTAAAGATTTTGATACACCACCTGACGGTATTTATCATTTATATTTTAAGCTACAATATTTTGTTTTTCTAATTTTACCAAACGTAACCTTTACACCTTTACTGAACGTTATTGCCAAAATCTTAACATGAAATTGGAAATTTTTTCCTTTAAAATAAAACGCTTACTGATTATCAAAGACACTGAACCTAGATCGCTTCGTTCTAAAGTGGTCTATAGGGTTATTTGTGCAATATGTAACTCCACCTACGTTGGTGTTACAAACAAGCCAATATCTGTCTACACGAGTGGTGAGCAACTTTATAAAGATAAAATCTGTAGCACTTTTAAACATCTAAATAGCTCGATAGATGTAAAAATGGCTTACAATGTCAGTTGTGTCAGTACTAATATACATATATATTTATACATACATATATATATATATATACATATATATATATATATATATATATATATATATACATATATATATATATATATATATATATATATATATATAGTGAATTCATAAGATAGCGACTAACTAGGATTTTTTCCCTCTAGGCGCAAACTGTAGCATGATTAAACGATCAGAAAATTCAGAGGAAATGAAAACATGCCACTGCCTTGAATCAAACTAGTCTCTCACATTTCAGGCAAGCGTCGTAACCACTAGACCATAGTGGCTTGTATTCAAGTCCCTTGATTTTAGCACCTATTGGTTAGTTTCGACTTTCGTCTTTATAAATATATTAAATATACATTTATATGTAAGTATTTTTGTTTATTTATTTATTTCTGAAAACTGCCTACCTTGTTCTAGATAAAGAATGGTATCGGTAATATATAGCTTGCTGCTTCTGCTCTGCGTATCCTACCTTGAAGTTATGCATGCTGGGAGGAATGACGATTCTTTAGCGAATATGATAAACAGTTCAAATGGAATGGGTGACAGGAAGGGCCGGAAGATAACAGTTGGTAGAAGTGTCATATCTCCTAAGCCAGGTAGTGGGCATAGCAATGATCTGGAGGAAAGATTTTATGACAGTATCCAAGATGATTGGAATGGGCATAAGTCATTAAATGAAAAAATTAAGCGCCCTTGGGTCAGAGTTGGTAGAAGTGTCGTGCCTCAGAAACCAAGTCGTATGCGAACCGTCGACTTAAAGGAAAGATCTTGCCATAATAAAGCTGAAGCAAATGGAGAAGACGATAGATTTCGTGTACTTCTTCTTAAGCACAGAAGGGATACTTCTAGAGACAAGAAAACCAGCATTTTTTGAGTTTGTGAGAGATGGTGACAACAGGAAGTAATTAAGTAATTTAGAGGACAAAGTGAGCTTGAACGTTAAGAGCTAAATTTTGATTTCTGCTCAAAGCAATGTGCAATTTAATGTGATATGAGAATGTTATGAGAATCTGTAGTGAGTATGTCACTATTGCTTTAAGGAATCACAAGTAAGATCTGAGCTTTTCTTATAACTCTTTTGTGTGGTACGCTAAAATCAGTTTGAACCTACCGTGAATGGCTAATCACATCTAGGGAGGTCCACGTAGTTTGCTATTGAAATTAGCTAACATGAGAAATCAGATCGAACATGCAAATCAAATTCTCTGATGAACATGTTAGCTTTTAGTTCAATTTACACTATCTGATACATTAATTACCAAAAACTTTTATTCGTCAACTGGACGCAATCGAACCTCCTAATTACAAATTTGCAACTTTTTTCTAAAGACTCCCACATTTTAAAATTTGGAAGTATATTCATAGAAGTGATTGAGTTGAATTATGTTTTGACTGACATTTCATTTTCATTTCATTTATAGAAAAAATTCAGAGGGGTAACCCTTCAACCAAAGCTGATTTTCAAGGGGCCTCTCATTTCACAAGTAATTAAGTTAACAAGTAAGATATTATAGAAGTATATTTACAATTGTTGAAAGTCACATTTAGAAAAAATGCAAGCTAGAAAAAGAAAACTCAAGTAATAAACTAATTAAGTGTTGTATAAAATTTGAAACGACTTAAGGAGGGTGCTTGTTCTGCATGCTTCGGTAAACTATTCCAAATTTGAGCACCCCTATAAGAGAAGCATTTCTGTTCATTTTACTTTTTTATTCTTAGGCATCCGTGCATCAGAGTCAGTGTTTCTGTAGTTATGGAATGGAGAATGTGAGTTTTCTGTGTAGAGGTATATCAAGTATTGAGGTGCTAAATTATTAAAAGGTTTGGTAGTACTCGGTTAACGCCATAAGTCTTCTTCTTCGGGAGCAACAACCAAACCAGTTGGGTCCTCAGCCGCCAGCATGTGCAAATATTCCTACTTAAAAGGCCTCTCCAGCCAAAATCTCGATTCCATTTTATTTTCTGTTATAAAGAATTCGAAGTTGCTGATCATGAAACTGCTATTTACTTTTGCCTATCTTGCATACACGTTTTTTTTATAAGAAAATCATTATTTTACCTGAGCCTCAATTTTTTTAACATTTCCCGAAATTGAGCCTGAGAGTTTCTTAAATTTTTCTTAATTTTTACTGAAATAAACTGGCTAGAATGGTATAAACTTTCGTTAATAATATTGTATACTTGAATTTGAATTCCATCTTTAACATTTTGAATGTAATAACGACGAAATACCGCTTTTTGGCCTATAACAACACTTAATTTTGGAAATTGAGCCTCGTGATTTTCTTACGATTTTCTTACGATTTCGACGATTTGAGCCTCATTTTCTTATAAACTTTTTTCTTATAAATAGAAACGTGTAGTTTCAAACTTATAGGCGTTTGAAGCTTGATAGTTGAAGTTGAAAAATTTATCTGGGTTGTGACACTGTGAAGAAAATTTGACAACACTGTGTAGTTTGTGGCCTTCTGTATCTTTCCGTAAAGTTCGTCGGTTCATTGCGAAAGACTTTTTGTCAGTAGCAATGGAGGAAAGCAGCAAATCTTGCATCGATTTAACCATTTAGCAATACGCTATGGGTTTCAAAAAGTATTTGTGGGCAAACAAGTGAGTTTCGGAAAACAGAGTGAGTTCACGGAATAATCGTCTGAACATTGTCACGTCACAGTCTCACTTAATAATTTTGCTTTTTTCATTTTTTCCCAACTTTAGAGGTTCATAACTTTAAAACTATAATGAATTTTTAAAAGATATTTAAAACCATCAAATTCAGCGTATCAACAACTAT
>OLMO02000262.1:5386842-5397576 GCA_900291935.2 Cassiopea xamachana | reverse complement strand
CTACAAAAGATTTCAATTTAAGTAGTATAATGAACAGTTAGTCAGTCAGTTAGTTATTGTTTTGAAATATAATGGCTTGAATGCTGTATGTCAAAGACTAATCCAATTTGGCTATTCTCTGAAAATAATATCCTATTTTACATTTCATGCTGAATAGGTTCTTATAATATGGGGGTCTAATTTCATAATTTCAGCCTGCAGGCTCTTAATTCATAGGCTCTTATATGCGGTTGTTTACTCTACAAAATTGAAACGGCCCACTACAAGCAACCTCGCGGTATATTGAAGCTCCGCCCAAAATCGGAAAAAATTTGTTGAATAGTTGGTATAAACAAGGTAACGAAAATGTCGCTAAGTGTGTCCCATCTCTACGCCACAAAGTAGAATGTCAACTTTGAGAATTTATAGCATGCAAAAAAATCAAAATTTCAAAGAAGAAACTTTAAGAAAGCTTTAAAAGTTTAAAATGGAATTTCGCCACCTGATTATAAGGAATACTTTAAATGTTTGGATCACTGGAAAGGCACTCGAGAAAATTATCATAGCTTATTGCTTCCAAAAGAAAAATCTGAAGCAGGTTGAAAAACGTTTGGATTTTTGGGTGCTAAGATTTTCAACAAACTTCCCAACAATATGAAGACCGTGCCATCAATAGTTAAATTTAAGACTGCCTGCAAAGATTTTAGCTTTGAATTCTAGCATCTAACTTTTCCTTTGAACTTAATACTGTGTAAATTTGTTAATTTTTGCATAATTTGATGTTAGTTCTTTTAGGTAAATAGGCCCTTGATTGATGGCAGCAAATGCACATTGCCGAACAAGCTAACCTGTATAAATATTGTTATATTATTATTATGAATTGAAAATGTCATTTGATTTCAGGTATTTACGATCAAACTGCCGGAGATCTTCCCGATACCTATGGCAGCAGGAAAGTTTATTACATGCATGCTAACAGTTATATGTAGTCCAGTACTCGATGCAGAACGATGCAGAAATTTACTTTTCAGAGTCTTTATATTGACAGAGCTTTTCGTAGAATGTGTGATGTACTTGTAAGGACCATTTTTTGTATTTCTTGCAAGTTTGTTTCTCCAGGGATTAATTTGAAGTGATTTAGGACTCCCTTTTTTACCATTCCAAGTGCACCAACTACGACAGGTATAACAGTTGTTTTAAGCTGCCACATCCTTTCTATCTCAATTTGAAGATCTTTGTATTTAGAAAGCTTATCAAATTCTTTTACAGAAATATTTCTGTCTGTCAGAATCGTCATTTCAATAAGGAGGCATATTCTGCTTTTTTAATCCTTGATGACTACATCCGGCCTGTTTGCTTGTATTGTCCTATCTGTGTTTATTGGGAAGTCCCATAGTATTGTGGTGTTTTCTCCTTCTACAACTGGTGGCGTTTTATGTTCATACCATTTCTCAGCGTGTGGTGTCTTGTAATGCTTGCAAATTCTCCAATGTAAGTATTGTCCAACTCTATCATGCCTGTTCTTATATTCAGTTGGTGTAAGTGTAGGGCATCCTGACACTAGATGATCTATTGTTTCATCATATTGATTACAAAAGCGACATTTCGGGTCAGTACCATTTTCACTGTTTTTGATTGCTAATTTCTGGTGAACAGACTTTGGTCTTGCGCAACCATTATAAACCCTTCTGTGTCAGCCTTTAGACCCATTACACGTAGCCACAGGTGTGTTTTCTCTTGATCAACATCTGCTTGCTTACTGCGCTTTGGATACTGGCCGTGAAGAGGGTAACCTTCCCATCTCTCTTTAATTTTCTTTACTCCTTCTTGCTTGGCTCTTCTCTTCTAATTCCTAGCTTGTGAAGTGCAAGGTAATTCGGTGCCTACTGCTGTCTCTATGTTTAGCTCTGTAGCAAACTTGGTACTTTCTTTCTTAATTGAATGTAGTTGTTTTTCTTTGCTCATTATTATGTACCAACTGTAGCATCCAGTCCTTAGTGGTTTCAAGGTATTTCTGCATGCTGATTGTTGTTGTCTATAAGCTCAATTCAAGCTGTATCATTCCTCTACCTCCTTCGTTTCTTGGAATGTACAATCTGTCTACATTAGCCTTAGGATGATGCATTCGATTGCATTTCATGAGCTTTCTGATTTTGGTATCTGTTTTCTTTATATCTGATGGTGTCCAGTTGACTATGTTGAAGCTGTATGTCACTACGGGGATAGCTAACGTGCCTATGCGGTTTCAAAAATTTTGGGTTGAAGGGCTGTCAAAAGTGAGTTTCTACCAGTGATGTAGGATCACCTCGAAAGAAACAAAATATAATGCAATACAATGTAATTGAATTGAATTTATAATGCGCCCCTATATTGTACGGAGTGATGGCCCCGTGGTAGAGCGTCTGCCTCACAACCGGTAGGTCGTGGGTTCGAGCCCCGGCCGAGTCATACCAAAGACTTTTAAAATGGTACTTACTTCTCTTCTCGTCTGGCGCTCGACATATGAGAATGGAGCGGGAAAGTTAAACTCGCGGAGCTACCAGTAGACCAGCCCCGCTATTGCTTTCACTGCATGCGCAGACGCGTGGCCTAGGGCTATTAAAACGGAGATAGGCGCCGCCCTATGCGCCATTAGCGCGGGAAAGGAGTTTTTGAATATTGTGCAATACTCTGCGGCACTTGGAAGGGTAAGTCAAGGCAATAAAAGTAAAAATTTGCATAAAATCAAAATGGTTTGAAATTACAATAACATTTTCAAAAATTACAGAGAAACTACACGTTTGTTCAAAACTAAGTTTTTACTGCCTTCTTAAAAATAGATATGTTCTTAGATTGACTAATGTGGAGAGACATAAAGTTCCACGTGCGAGGTGCAGCATATTCAAAGGTTCTTTTGCCAAAAGTCTCAGTGTGAACTCAGTGCCAGAAGTTTCAGCGCCAACTCAGTGCGAACATATAAACACCAAAACCACAAATAACTACACAATGCGGTCTCTTTCCACATTGTTTGCAGTGTTTGCATTGGGTTCCTGTCACTAAGGACAAATATAACTCACCCTCTCTCTCCCTGAATCCTTGAGTCTGAGTCTAGGTCGCATCCTTGGTTTCACTTAGCAATACAGAGATGTGATTACAACAGTTATTCAGTGAGTCGATCATTGTCCATTAACATGGCAAAACCATCTCATGCTTTTCGTGATCTTTCAGTGCCATTTGATGCTCATGATATCCTTCAGTTGTCTCACCATATACGCATATAGTTTCTATAATGGAGCCCATAAAAAAGCACATAGCAATTGCAACTATTGAAAAACGTCAGCTTGTCCTGAAAAATAATGATTGAGATATAGGCAGTTGAATTCTGATATGGTTCCTATCAAATCAACGTATTTAGAGTCTGGTTCAAACCGTTCAGAACAAAGAGAGGTATACAGAGGTTTTTATGGCAAGTTTTCAACCGTCAAATAGTCGTATTTCGTCCCATTTTAACAATTCGCCTAAAATTTTCAGCAAATACCTACTTGAGGTGCGCTTTCACTCCATAGCCTTGTTTACACTACACAAACTAACCCGGCGCGAACCCGAGTTAGTTTAGCCCGGGACGAGTCCTGTTCCGTTTACACTGCGAAACAATTTAAACATTTTTCAGTTCCTTCCAAACAAACTGTCAATATCTCCTATTTTCTTGCTAGAGAATATAACAGGATGATCCATAGTTAGGCCATCTTCTCGTAGATCCGCCTTCTCTGAACCAATATCTAACTGCTGAATAATCTTTTCGTCAGCCTTAATTCTTATCAGGAGTAGAACTGCCTCATCAGCCCAAATTGAACTTCTGTCAAGAGCTTCCGTACTCATTTTAGCACAATTTTTTCGATTTCCAATAGAGCTGCTGGTCTACAAGCACAATCAGTGAAAAAATCTGTTGAATCAAAGTGGCGCATATGGCTGTAATTTAGAAACAGGAATGTGCGAATAGTAAAGCTGCCCCGTGTTCGACCCTGACTTGCGCTTGCACTATGTTTAAAGCAACTAACCCGGGGGTACTTGGAGCGAATCCACCTCTGTTACCGGATCATTTTAAAGCGGGTCGAGCCCGGGTGAACCCGGGTTAGTTGCGTTTACACTATAGAAAATCTAACCCATGCTAAACTAACCCGGGTTCGCCCCAGGTTAGCTTGTATAGTGTAAACAGGGCTCATGCTTTCAAAATATGAATATTCTAAGAATAGATTTTTATGACGTCAGCACTAGTGAACTCTATTGTGCCCTGTATATTGTCTATTTTTCTGTTCAATAATGCAGAGTCCAGATAAAACGTCAAACCTTCCTCCGGTGACCAATTCTTTACGTAAAAACTTCCTCACAATTCAAGATAAAAGTGAAGGTTCACAGGTTGTCTCGCCATTTCTTCATGTCACATCACCTCATTTATGTGCATTACATATTACTTCGAGACAGATGTGTTAAAAGTACAGACTCTCCCTCACCACTGGTATATACATAAGAAACCTTCCTTCGGCTCAAAGCCGTGGAGCCTCGATTTTTTATGGACTCTACAATAAGGAACAATTAACAGTAAGACTGCGCTGCACACTTTGTATATATTTTGCTGCACTCACCTTGCTCATTCTGGTTTCGAGCTCTTTGCATAGCTTAGACAGACGAAAAACTAGGGATAATCGAGGGTAGGAGTCCAATCGACAAAAATGGCACCTTAAACTTGTTACAAAAGATACTGTCTTCGAATTCATAACTGGATAAAACAGTGCGGAATGGGAGCTGTGGAAATTCTCGAAATTTGAATTAAAATCAAAATATTTGAGAACACGCCTTTTGCTTACTAGAAAAACGCCCTATATGAAAAGGGCACTAAAAAGGCTGCTTTCATTCTGTTTTTGCACAGAGAAGGGGTCTAGATTGTTTAGATATCATCCTTGCATCAATTCCTATTTCCATTATCTTCCACAATGGCAAAGCCATCACCAGCGGTATTAGTATAGTCACTCACATCGCTGGATCTCTACAGCCTATTCACTGAAGAGTCTTCATTCATCTCAGCCAGCCTGCATGAATCCAAGGCTTGCCATGCAGATCAGAAGAAAGAAACCGTATATAGGAGACTTCATAACATATCTATAGCAAATTAAGCAATGGTCATAGGATTGAAATCTTAGAAAAGAGATTTTAAAAAGCTTTTACTACAGAGTAGTCTAGATAAAATATAAAGGAAACAGCCTTTCTACAAATGCTTTACACACCACACATGTAAGGAGGGAAAGAGGCTGAGTTTGTCTCGAACATATAACAAGCATAGGCTTAGATAAGAGAGGGATGGGGAATGCTACTCTATGGTGACTAAATGCAAGTCCAAGAGCTTGCATACATTCTGGAAATTGGTTGGTGCGAAATAATTTTTGCCCCTTGTACAGTAATGGTATCCTGTTGAAGCAATATATGATACTGTTACCTGGATCTTCTCGGCTAGAAAGAAATCATACTTAGATAGAACAGTATGAGAGTGAATAAACTGGAGTGGGAAACTTTTCAAAATATTGATAAGCATCCTTGTTTATTTAGAACTGATGATTATTTATTGTAAGCAGTTGAAGAGACCATTCTTTTACTTCCGAATTGCACTTTGTGAGCAGCGACTGTAATGGATTTCAAGAGAGAGCATCATTTTCCTTCTAGTTTTAGTATTGGTAGACTCAGATGAGCTGCTGTCTGAGCGACGGAATATTGTCTTTAGCAAGCTCCTTTGCAGTCTCCCATTTGAAATCCACCAAATTATCGTGTTCCCATGAAATGGTTTCGCTGCTGTTCAGAGTTGCTAGATTTGAATTATTGGAAATAGCCAAACAACCCAAAAAATATGCCAGATTGAGTAAAAATAAGCAAGAGAAGCCCTAGGTAATACCCTTGTGGTACACCGCATTTAATATACCGTATATCGTATATTAGATGACAGATCATCAACTTAACACGGTTGTTGCTTATAGGCTAGATATACCTCGAACCATCCAATCTCCGTATTGCGAGCACTATAATTGTAGAGCTTTTAAGTTTGAATGTCATAGCCCAAAGTACCAAACGCCTTTTTCACTCTAATGAGAGCAAAACTGTCTTGCCTTCAAGTATTTGCAAAATAAAATATTTGTTCAAAAGAAAAAGGATTTTCGACCATATTAATAATTATTAATAATTATTAATAATTATTAATAATTATTATTAATATTAATAATTAGCAATTAGTTAGGTAGTTGTGGTGTTGATCTTGTTGTATAGCCTAGAAATAACTTCTTGGCTATGAGGCAAAGTCTCAGCCGCCGGTCATCCAAAATGCAAGATAACTTAGGTACCAATTCATCCATGATTATCTTTATGGCAGTGAGGAAGATACAACAATTTGGATTAGTTGCGACAGAAGCATTTGCTTGTTTATATACCTCTTTATTTTAGAAGTAGCTTGATGCATACAATGTGTAACTAAGATTGCCACCGTCCAGAATTTCCTTGAATTTCAAGCTTCTTTTAATGTTATTTAGCTTTCAATGAGCTAAGAATGCACTTTAAAAGCGCCTTAAATGTGCCTTAAATTACGCCTTTAAAGTGCATGTACCTTAAAAGCGCATGCTTGTGACACGAGAAATTAATGCTTTTGAAATTTCGCATACAAAGTTTACTGTGGACTGGTTGATTTACTTTGTCTCGACTATGTATTGCCAAGAAACAAAAATCTTCACAAAATATATCAACAATTGGAACAAAGGAACTATGATGCAAGGTTCCTCCTGCATCTGTCACATACCTACAATATGCAGCTGTTCTAAGAAATAATGATCTGGATAAATAAATACTATGCCTCTATTGAAGCCTCCGTTACGCTTCCATTCAAGAGTTTTTGGCACGAAGAAAACTGTGGTTTTAATGCCTAATTTAGTTATCTGATTGGTTGCAATAGCACAATGCCTATCTGGTGATATTCATTGCATTTACTGCTCCCATTGAAATTAAATTGTAAGCTATACTTGCTTCACGGGCCTATCCCATCTTTGGAATATCAAAAGAGATAGAATCAGGCACCAGAAGAGTTGAAAAAGAATTCCTTTGTTCATCTGTCACCACCCACATTCTCTTTATTGGCGCTGCCTTCAAGTGAGCAGCATTACCTATATATTGGTTTTATTCACTGCGAACTTTCCTTCAAGGACAGTGAATAAGAAGTCTCAAAGGTATCAAGTGAAGCAAGATATCTAACGAATACACACACAGAGGCGAGAATGCTTAAATGCCATACTTTAAACCGACCATGTATTTCTTTTTAACGTGCTAGCCTTTTGCCTTTAGTTAAACATTCCAAAACTTTTTTATCCGAATTACAGTAGGTTACAGTCATTCATTCATACAACGACTTAAAGGGTTCTTTTTTACCCCGACGAATCATCTCATCTTCTTTATCTTTCAGTTGTTGGAGAGTTCTATTGTCATAGTTGATCAAAAATTTTCAACTAACTAGGAGTTCTTATTGTCTTGAGTTAAACTCTAGGTTATGCAGCGTGAGCGTGGAAAATCGTACGCCCTTGTCCTTCGGTCATAAAATTTCTAATAGCTCAAACCAAGGCAATCCACTTTTAACGTCATGGCTACCATAATGAATACATCTCTATGCCCCTGATGCAACTGTCCTTTGTAAGGGAAGGGTATGTTTTGCTGTTGGGCATACTTTATAGCAAGCAAGGTATTTTCTAAGGGAATTTGGCTACTGAGCCATGTCCATAAGAGAGCTCCGGTGTCATTCGCAATAGAGTTCGTTTTTATGCGTGTTGACACCGAAAACTATTGAGAATGAACATCAAGAAAACCATTTTAGCTAGCATGGCTATGATTACTAGAGGAACTTACAAAGGTCCCAATTGGGAGGCCCTCCCATTTTGACTTAGCCTATTGGGATAAAATTATCAATTTTTCCTTCACTGCTGGAACAAGCAATACGGCCCACTGGATCAAATTTTCCACTAATCAATGCCTTTAATAATACTATGATAGAAAGATAAATAGTCTGCTGGTACTACGGAATTTTACTATAGCACGAGAAAGCGGTGATAGTCTTTTGACATACTGAAAGCTTTTTTGTACGACACTCGTCAGAGTATGAAACGTCGGATAGTGACCTAAAGGTTAACCTGAATATATAGCCAGATGCGGTTACATGTAGCAAGATTCATCTAATTGGTCCTAACAGTATCAACCGTAGCATCTAGAAAATTCAAGGCAGAGGACATTGAACTTCTTACCAACATTCACAGGAAACCAACGTTTACTGAGCAATAAATCCGAATTCCCATAGCCCATAGAAAAGAAAAACTTAGCCTAATGAAAGCTTAGTTCACAAGGCACTTATGATTCGCTCTAAAACTACATTGGGCTCAGAGCTCGACAAAATAAAACAACTGCTCAGTAAAGATGGCCATCCAGCAAATTTTCTACTTTCTTGTATCCACCAAAAGCTAGCCAACTTTCCAGTAGAAAAAACAATTGGTCCAATGAAGTGCCCGTTATACCTAAACATACCCTGGATTGTTAACGTTTCATCAAAGTTTGAAGATCAAAGTAATAAAGCCATTGCAACTTTTTTCCGTGCTGTAAATCCCTGTTTGGTTAACAGCACTAGAGTTATGCATCCATATGCTAAAAAAGATAGCGTTCCTACCACTCAAAAAAGTTGGGTAGTTTATGAATTTCTGTGCCGATGTGAAGCTCGGCACGTAGGACGGGCTACGGAGAGGCTAGCAGACAGAATAAATCAAATTGTTCCCACAAGCAAAAGGAAGAAAAGCAATAACGTAAGAGAACAGCCACATCAATTGTGCAAACACAACGATTCTAAAATTAATTGTGAGTCGGCTTAAGGACAACATCATATTGCAAATCCATAATGCTCCAAAACACGTATAGACGATAATTTTCGGATAATTGGGCAAGCAAGATCTTCCTTGCATTTATTTTATGTGTTTTGGAATCTGTTTACATCACGACTCAAAACCCACTCTTGTGTAGACAAAAAGAGTTTGTTTTCTCTTTAAGACTCTTCAAGTAAACAATGGTTAATAAGTCCTAATTGGTCACACTTGGGGCCAATTAGATGCATCCTAACACATTAACTGCATCTGGATAAATATATTTCGGTTAACCTTTAGGTCACTATCCGACGTTTTCATGCTCTGATGAGTGTCGGACAAAAAATACCTTTCAAGCAAGTCAAAAGAATGTTGCCGCTCTTTCGTGCCGTGATATAAAGGCAGCTTCTATATCTTCAGCTATATGTCTGCCCATTGTACTATAAATAAGCTATACAGTTGCTAGTCTATGACTTGCAAATTCTACTATTTTTTGCTTTGTTATAGATAAACAATGAAATCTTGCATATATGGTTTGATACTTGTGATTTGCGTAACAAGTATTGAATCCAGGCCAGTTGAGAGTAATGATGACTCAGTTAGAACAATGGTCCACAGCTCCAGTCAGTTGAGTAATTATGATAATGGTGATGCATTTGGCAGTGCAGAATATAAAGGGCATGATAACAAGCTTTTGCAGAAAAGAATTAAACGTAGATGTACTCCAGGTCGCTGGAGATGGTGCAACATGCAAAGTGATGTCCTAGGGAGAGAATTCTATCGTGAAACAAGAGCAGAAGCTGAAAGACAAGAGGAAAGAATTCGTGCACTTCTTCTCAAGTACAAGAAAGAGCATTCTAGATGGAGGAGAGCCAGTATTTATTGAGTCAGTTGGAATATTGCAAGAAGACTTAAGTAACAAAAAGTAGTTGGGAGAGTTAGAGGGACATTTTGAGCTTGAAATTTAGAGGGTGCATATTTTCACTTCTATTTAACTGAATTTATAATCTACAATGCAATATGATACGAAAATGGTGGTATTATCATTGATAAACTAGAATCCAATACGATAAGAAATATGATGATAAGATTTTGCTTTCTTCCTGTAATACTCTTGTTCCATATATCAAAAGATCTTCCAATCCGTCTTCAATAGGAATTCATAGCTCTTGCAAGCAATTTTCATTTAACAACTAATAAAAATCTAGGAGCAAGCAACTCTTTCGATAGATTTCTTTCTAAGAATAATGTTTGTTTCCTTACTTCTTCTTGAGAAGGCAACTTCTCAGCAATATTCGATATCCTCTGCTCATCTGTTAGTTGTTCTTCCCTAATTTGATACGTCAAATTAAATTCTCAATAAATCTCGGTGGACAAAACGTAAGCAATTGCTTCTGTTGAAAGTTGCTTAGCACTTCCAGAATGCTTTTACCATAGAAATACAATCAGTACTAATAGCCACTACAGACATCCCAGTACTAATAGTAAGTATACGAATAAAAATGATGGGAAATATCTTAGCATGTCTTACATTGCTGTCTTTGGAAAAATAATCTATCTAAAAACTATAAAAGATGAAATATAATGGATGTATTGTAGCTATGCTGTGCTTTAGTAGGAGAACAATTGGAGATGTGTCTGCACAAGTAAGATGTACTTAAGGCACAAAAATGAATAACATTTCACCACAGTCAGGAAAATAAGATATAAATGAAAGATAAATGATACGCAATGCAGTTTACGCTATAAAAGAACAACACACTTACAAGCATAATGAACAAACGCATTTGTAGATTTGTCTTCGTAGAAATTATGGACCTTATACATATAGCTGAAAAACATCTCAGAACTGTCT
>OLMO02000262.1:5342454-5354214 GCA_900291935.2 Cassiopea xamachana | reverse complement strand
GAGACCATTCTTTTACTTCCGAATTGCACTTTGTGAGCAGCGACTGTAATGGATTTCAAGATAGAGCATCATTTTCCTTCTATTTTAGTATTGGTAGACTCAGGTGAGCTGCTATCTGAGCGACGGAATATTGTCTTTAGCAAGCTCCTTTGCTGTCTCCCATTTGAAATCCACCAAATTATCGTGTTCCCATAAAATGGTTTTGGCTGCTGTTCAGGGTTGCTAGATTTGAATTATTTGAAAAAGCCAAACAACTCAAAGAAATATGCCAGATTGAGTAAAAATAAGCAAAACAAGCTATTCATCTTTGCTTGTAATGTCGATAACTTTTGAACTGTGCAAGATATATACATTACTCCTTCTAGAAATGTGAAATGAAGTCTTCTGAGCATGCTTGCAAAATATTTTTTAATTTTTCGAAGCTATGTTTCATAAGCTTTTTGCTAAGAAAGTACACTACTTACCACCTAAACACGCTTCTCGAACGAATTCTTGCAACATTGTTGGCAGGAATCATTCGATGGTGAATCTTTTATTGGCCAATTAAGAATTGACGCCTATGCTCGCTAACTAGTATCACCGGCAGGCAATGCGTCTCTGGAGCCATTTAGTGAAATTGGTATGTCATTGATAATTAACAGGAACAAGAGAAGCCCTAGGTAATACCCTTGTGGTACACCACATTTAATATACCGTATATTGGAAGACAGATCATCAACTTAATACGGTTGTTGCCTATAGGCTAGGTATACCTCGAACCACCCCAACTCCGTATTGTGAACACTATAATTGTAAAGCTTTTAAGTTTGAATGTCATAGCCCAAAGTACCAAACGCCTTTTTCACTCTAATGAGAGCAAAACTGTCTTGCCTTCAAGTATTTGCAAAATAAAATATTTGTTCAAAAGAAAAAGGATTTTCGAAAATATTAATAATTATTACTAATTATTAATAATTATCATTAATATTAATAATTAGCAATTAGTTAGGTAGTTGTGGTGTTGATCTTGTTGTATAGCCTAGAAATAACTTTTTGGCTATGAGGCAAAGTCTCAGCTGCCGGTCATCCAAAATGCAAGATAACTTAGGTACCAATTCATCCATGATTATCTTTATGGCAGTGAGGAAGACACAACAACTTTGATTAGTTGCGACAGAAGCATTTGCTTGTTTATATACCTCTTTATTTTAGAAGTAGCTTGATGTATACAATGTGTAGCTACAACTTGCCACCGTACAGAATTTCCTTGAATTTCAAGCTTCTTTTAATGTTCTTTAGCTTTCAGTGAGCTAAGAATACACCTTAAAGGCGCCTTAAATGTGCCTTAAATTACGCCTTTAAAGTGCATGTACCTTAAAAGCGCATGCTTGTGACATGAGAAATTAATGCTTTTGAAATTTTGCAAACAAAGTTTACTGTGGACTGGCTGATTCATATTATCTTGACCACGTATTACCAAAGAACACAAATCTTCAGAAAATATATCAACAATTGGAACAAAGGAACTTTCAAGCAAGGCTCCTCCCACTTCTGTCACGTACTTACCATATGCAGCTGTTCTACGAAAAAGCTATCTGAATGAATATATACCTTGCCTCTTCTGAAGCCTTTGTTAGGCTTCTATTCAAGAGTGTTTGGCACGAAGAAAACTGTGGATTCAATTTCTAATTTAGTTATCCAATTGGTTGCAATAGTACAATGCTTATCTGTTGGTATTCATTGCATTTACTGCTCCTATTGAAATTAAATTGTAAGCTATACTTGCTTCACGGGCCTATCCCATCTTTGGAATATCAAAAGAGATAGAATCAGGCACCAGAAGAGTTGAAAAAGAATTCCTTTGTTCATCTGTCACCACCCACATTTTCTTTATTGGCGCTGCCTTCAAGTGAGCAGCATCACACATATATTGGTCTTATTCACTGCGAACTTTCCTTCAAGGACAGTGCATAAGAAGCCTCAAAGTATCAAAGGAAGCAAGGTAGCTAACGAATACACACAAAGAGGTGAAAATGCTTAAATATCATACTTTCAACCTACCATGTATTTCTATTTTTAACGCACCAGCCGTTTGCCTTAAGTTCAACATTTCAAAATTTTTTATCAGAATTACAGTAGGTTAAAGTCATTGATTCCTACAGAACTTAAAGGGTTCTTCTTTATCCCGCCGAATCTAATCTTCTATATCCCAACGACTCTAATCTTCCTTATCTTTCAGTTGTTAGAGAGTTCTATTGTCATAGTTGATCAAATATTTTCAACACATTAGGAGTTCTTATTGTTTTGAGTTAAACTCTGAGTTATGCAGGGTGGGCGTAGAATGTCGAACACTCTTGTCCTTAGGTCACAAAACTTCTAATAGCTCAAATCAAAGCAATCCACTTTTATGGGTGCCATAATGAATTCATCTCTATCCCCTGATGTAACTGCACTTTGTAAGGGAAGGGAATGTGGTGCTGTAGGGCATACTTTATAGAAAGCAGGGTAATGTCTAAGGGAATTTGGCTACAGGGCCAAGTCCATAAGAAAGCTCCCGTTTCATTCGCAATAGAGTTCGGTATTTATGCTCGTTGAAAACGACAAACATTAAGAATGAATATCAAGAAAACCATTGTAGCTAGCATGGCCATGTTTACTAAAGGAAATTGCAAAGGGCCCCAATTTGACTTAGCTCAATTGGGATAAAATTACTAATTTTTCCTTCACTGTTGGAAAAAGCAAAACGGCCTATTGCGGCAATTGTCCCACTAATCAATACCTTTAAATGTACCATGATAGAAAGATGCATAATCTGCTGGTACTAGAGAACTTTACTATTGCACGAAAATGCGGCAAAATTCTTTTGGTATACTGAAAGCTTTTTTGTAAGACACTCGTCAGAGTATGAAACGTCGGATAGTGACCTAAAGGTTAACCTGAATATATAGCCAGATGCGGTTACATGTAGCAGGATATATCTAAGTGGCCCCAAGAGTGGTAACCATAACATCTAGAAAATTCAGGAAGAGGGCACTGATTTTTTACCAACATTTAAAGGAGCCCAATGTTTACTGAGCAATACATCCGTTGGAATTCCCATAGCTCATAGAAAAGAAAACTTAGCCTAATAAAAGCTTAGTTCACAAGGCACTTATGATTTGCTCTAAAACTACATTGGGCTCAGAGCTCGACAAATTAAAAAAACTGCTCAGTAAAGATGGCCATCCAGCAAATGTTCTACTTTCTTGTATCCACCAAAAGCTAGCCAACTTTCCAGTAGAAAAAACAATTGGTCCAATGAAGTGCCAGGTGTACCTAAAATTGCCTTGGATTGGTAATGTTTCATCAAAGATTGAAAATCAAGTTAAATAAAGCTATTACATCTTGTTCCCGTGCTTGGAAGCCCTGTTTGGTTTACAATACTAGAGTTATGCTACCATCTGCTAAAAAATCTAGCGTTCCTACCTCTCAAAAAAGTTGGGTAGTTTATGAATTTCTGTGCCGATGTGAAGCTCGGTACGTAGGAAGCGCAACGGAGAGACGGGCAGACAGAATAAATCAACATGTTCCCATGAGCATAAGGAAGAAAGTAATACCGCAAGAGAGCATCCACATCGTATGTTCAAAAACAATAATTCTAACATTAATTGTGAGTCGGCGATAAGAGAACATCTTACTACAAATCTAGAACGCGCCAAAACATATACAGACGATAATTTTCGGATCATTGGGCAAGCAAGATCTTCCTTTCATTTAAGTGTTTTGGAATCTGTCTACATAAAGACTCAAAACCCAGTCTTGTGTAGACAAAACGAGTTCGATTTTTCATTAAGACTCTCCAAGTAAACAATGATTAAAAGGTCCTAATTGGCCATTCTTGAGGCCATTCAGATGCATCCTATCACATGTTACCGTATCTGGATAAATATTTCGGATAACTTTTTGGTCATTATAAGATGTTTCATGCTCTGACGAGTGTCGGACAAAAAAACCTTTCAAGCAAGTCAAAAGAATGTTGCTGCTTTTTCGTGCCGTGATATAAAGGCAGCTTTCTATATCTTCAACTATATGCCTGCCCATTGTACTATAAATAAACTATACAGTTGCTTGTCTATGACTTGCAAATTCTAACTATTTATTGCTTTGCCATAGATAAACAATGAAATCTTGCATATATGGTTTGATACTTGTGATTTGCGTAACATGTTTTGAATCCAGGCCAGTTGAGAGTAATGATGACTCAGTTGGAAAACTGGTCCACAGCTCCAGGGAGATGAGTAATTATGATAATGGTGATGCATTTGGCAGTGCGGAAGACACATGGCATGGTAACAAGCTTTTGCAGAAAAGAATTAAACGTAGATGTCCTGCAGCAGGTCTCTGGAGAAAGTGCAAAGTGCAAGGTGATGTCCTAGGGGAAGAATTCTATCGTGAAACAAGAGCAGATGCTGAAAGACAGGAAGAAAGAATTCGTGCACTTCTTCTCAAGTACAAGAAAGAGCATTCTAGATGGAGGAGAGCCAGTATTTATTGAGTCAGTTGGAATATTGCAAGAAGATTTAGGTAACAAAAATAGTTGGGATAGTTACAAAGACATTTTGAGCTTGAAATTTAGAGGGTGCTTATTTTGACTTCTATTTATCTGAACTTACAATCTACAATCCTATATGATGCGAAAATGGTGGTAGAATCATTGATAAACTAGAACCAACACGATAAAAAAGATGATGATAAGACATTGCTATCTTCCTGTAGTACTCTTGTTTCATATGTCAAAAGATCTTCCAATCCGTCTTCAATAGGAATTGACAGCTCTTGCAAGCAATTTTCGTTTAACAACTCTGTTATGCAGACAAACCTTTAGGGGAAATATGTGAAAATTCTCTAATAAAGGCATTTGCCAAAATAGTCCTGGCTGATATGCATGCTGTTGAAAAATGGGGTTCTGGGGTTTGCCCCCAGAAAACGTCTTTGAGGAAACGACCTCTAAAATGTCGGGAAGCGCCCTTTTTGCCAAGTGGAATATAATTGTGTTCATCGTTGATCATTGTGCTAAGGAGGAGAAACTAATCCCTCAAATTTGCTACGCTGGTGTTGCTAGAAGCAAAACATCTTATGCCAGTAGATCGAAGAAAAAGCAAAAGCATACCCCAGATATCTGGCATTTGTTACATGGAGTGCACTCAGAAGGAAAACGTACCCTATTCCCCAAAAGGCCGTCACATACATATTATCTTTGTAGTGGGCTAGCGAATCCAGAATTGTAGCACCAACATTTTACTCTCTAGGCTTCAAAAAGAATTCCTATAANAACCTTGTGCCAAGGCTGAGAAAGGTGTAAAGTCTATCATACAACAAAGCTAGTATATCTACACGTCGCATCTGTGTAGTGAGATGCTCCTAACTCTAGATTTGGTAGAAGTCAATTGAGAAATGAGTAAAAGCACACTGTAGAATACTTCTATATGCAGCCGCGGTGAATTATTGGGGCGAAATGCCCCCTGCACCCCAGTATCTATGAGCCTGAAGCTGCTAAACCTCTCAGAATCACTAACAAACGATGGTCGATTACTGACAAGCGATGATTGCACAGCAAGCGTTTATCAGCATGTTAGAGAAGTACCAACGGCTTTGGCAAGATTGGGGGTGTAAAACCCCTACACCCCTTACTTTTGCATGCCTCTGTCACCATGAATGGATGTAAACTCATCAATTATCAACTACAAAGAATTTAACCAGAATCTTTTCGATTTGATCTTTTAAACTGAACATCATTTGCGTCCTTGTGTAAACAATAATATAATGCATTTGATGCAAAAATTTCCAGTATTCCAATAAAAGTACTTCTATTAAAAAACGTTTTCTGGTATCTGTGCATCTAATATGCTGATGACCTTCTTGGCCCTTCAACAGCAAAAGAGCTTGGAAGTATAATGTATTGATCAAAATTGTGGAGCAAATGCAGGTAAATTTACAGACAAAGACTGAGAGCAAATAAAGGGCAATGAAGTTTCTGTGTAAAGCTTTAACAAGAAAATTACGTTAACTACAACCTTCAAATAAATAGGAAAAGCATTTCAGGCAATCAAAAGCATTCCATAGCGCTATCAAGCCTGATTTTTTTAGAGAATTAATAACGACAACCCATTCCTATTGGCATGGTCATAGGAGGACATAAATTTCATGGGACTGTAACCCTGCAGCTCAAATGGGTACAGAGATCAAGGAAACCACCCATGGCATTTTTCAACGGAATTTAACTACTCGGCCGAGCGCTTGTAAATCAGGTTGCACTTCGCAAGAGTTTTCTTTGTACTTATTTGAAATAGGTAAAATATTCATTTGTCATGCATGTATTTGCATAAAAGTGAAATGCATTGGAAATACAGTTTCAACGTTCTTAGTAGAGAGAAAAAGTGGGGTCTGGGAGGTGAAGCCCATTGACAAATTTTCCAGGCCACACCCTACATACTGTTGAAAAAAATAGGAAACACCTTCTAAGCATATTNTCATCTAGGTCATGCTTCCTGGAGTAGGGACTTTGGTAATGCTGATCAATACATATGCTTTATTGAATTCTCGAGGGCTTTTGATTGTGTTTCACATAGCAAATTGTGGGAGACACTGAGAGAAATGGGATTCACAAACCACCAAACGCCTCTCTCACGCAAATATGGGCAATACTGTCTTGCCTTCAAGTATTTGCAGAATAAAATATTTGCTCAAAAGAAAAAGGATTTTCGACCATATTAATTAGCAACTAGTTAGGTAGTTTTGGTGTTGATCTTGTTGTATAGCCTAGAAATAACTTTTTGGCTATGAGGCAAAGTCTCAGCTGCCGGTCATCCAAACGGCAAGATAACTTAGATACCAATTCATCCATGATTATCTTTATGGCAGTGAGGAAGACACAAAAATTTGGATTAGTTGCGACAGAAGCATTTGCTTGTTTATATACCTCTTTATTTTAGAAGTAGCTTGATGCATACAATGTCTAGCTAAGAATTGCCACCGTCCAGAATTTCCTTGAATTTCAAGCTTCTTTTAATGTTCTTTAGCTTTCAATGAGCTAAGAATGCACTTTAAAAGCGCCTTAAATGTGCCTTAAATTACGCCTTTAAAGTGCATGTACCTTAAAGGCGCATCATTGTGACAAGAGAAATTAATGCTTTTGAAATTTCGCATACAAAGTTTACTGTGGACTGGTTGATTTATTTTGTCTCGACTACGTATTGCCAAGAAACACAAATCTTCAGAACATATATCAACAATTGGAACAAAGGAACTATGATGCAAGGTTCCTCCTACATCTGTCACATACCTACAATATGCAGCTGCTCTAAGAAATAATGATCTGGATAAATAAATACTATGCCTCTATTGAAGCCTCCGTTACGCTTCCATTCAAGAGTGTTTGGCACGAAGAAAACTGTGGTTTTAATGCCTAATTTAGTTATCTGATTGGTTGCAATAGCACAATGCCTATCTGTTGGTATTCATTGCATTTACTGCTCCCATTGAAATTAAATTGTAAGCTATACTTGCTTCACGGGCCTATCCCATCTTTGGAATATCAAAAGAGATAGAATCAGGCACCAGAAGAGTTGAAAAGAGAATTCCTTTGTTCATCTGTCACCACCCAAATTCTCTTTATTGGCGCTGCCTTCAAGTGAGCAGCATTACCTATATATTGGTCTTATTCACTGCGAACTTTCCTTCAAGGACAGTGAATAAGAAGTCTCAAAGGTATCAAGTGAAGCAAGGTAGCTAACGAATACACACACAGAGGTGAGAATGCTTAAATGCCATACTTTAAACCGACCATGTATTTCTTTTTAACGTGCTAGCCTTTTGCCTTTAGTTAAACATTTCAAACTTTTTTTATCAGAATTACAGTAGTTTACAGTCATTCATTCATACAACGACTTAAAGGGTTCTTCTTTACCCCGACGAATCTAATCTTCTTTATCCCAACGACTCTAATCTTCCTCATCTTTCAGTTGTTAGAGAGTTCTATTGTCATAGTTGATCAAAAATTTTCAACTAACTAGGAGTTCTTATTGTCTTGAGTTAAACTCTAGGTTATGCAGCGTGAGGGTGGAAAATCGTGCGCCTTTGTCCTTCGGTCATAAAATTTCTAATAGCTCAAACCAAGGCAATCCACTGTTAACGTCATGGCTACCATAATGAGTACATCTCTATGCCCCTGATGTAACTGTCCTTTGTAAGGGAAGGGTATGTTTTGCTGTTGGGCATACTTTATAGCAAGCAAGGTATTTTCTAAGGGAATTTGGCTACTGAGCCAAGTCCATAAGAGAGCTCCCGTTTCATTCGCAATAGAGTTCGGTTTTTATGCGTGTTGACACCGAAAAATATTGAGAATGAATATGAAGAAAACCATTTTAGCTAGCATGGCTATGATTACTAGAGGAACTTACAAAGGTCCCAATTGGGAGGCCCTCCCATTTTGACTTAGCCTATTGGGATAAAATTATCAATTTTTCCTTCACTGCTGGAACAAGCAATACGGCCCACTGGATCAAATTTTCCACTAATCAATGCCTTTAATAATACCAGGATAGAAAGATAAATAGTCTGCTGGTACTACGGAATTTTACTATAGCACGAGAAAGCGGTGATAGTCTTTTGACATACTGAAAGCTTGTTTGTACGACACTCTTCAGAGTATGAAACGTCGGATAGTGACCTAAAGGTTAACCTGAATATATAGCCAGATGCGGTTACATGTAGCAAGATTCATCTAATTCGTACTAACAGTATCAACCGTAACATCTAGAAAATTCAAGGCAGAGGGCATTGAATTTCTTACCAACATTCACAGGAAACCAACGTTTACTGAGCAATAAATCCGTTGGAATTCCCATAGCCCATAGAAAAGAAAAACTTAGCCTAATAAAAGCTTAGTTCACAAGGCACTTATGATTCGCTCTAAAACTACAGTGGGCTCAGAGCTCGACAAAATAAAACAACTGCTCAGTGAAATGGCTATCCAGCAGATGTTCTACTTTCTTATATCAACCAAGAACTAGCCAACTTTGCAGCATAAAGAACAATTAGTCCAGTGAAGTGCCCGTTATACCTAAACATACCCTGGATTGTTAACGTTTCATCAAAGTTTGAAGATCAAAGTAATAAAACCATTACATCTTTTTTCCGTGCTGTAAATCCCTGTTTGGTTAACAACACTAGAGTTATGCAACCATCTGCTAAAAAAGATAGCGTTCCTACCACTCAAAAAAGTTGGGTAGTTTATGAATGTCTGTGCCGATGTGAAGCTCGGCACGTAGGACGGGCTACGGAGAGGCTAGCAGACAATAAATCAAATTGTTCCCACAAGCATAAGGAAGAAAAGTAATAACGTAAGAGAACAGCCACATCAATTGTGCAAACACAACGATTCTAACATTAATTGTGAGTCGGCTAAAGGACAACATCATATTGCAAATCCATAATGCTCCAAAACACGTATAGACGATAACTTTCGGATAATTGGGCAAGCAAGATCTTCCTTGCATTTATTTTATGTGTTTTGGAATCTGTTTACATCACGACTCAAAACCCACTCTTGTGTAGACAAAAAGAGTTTGTTTTCTCTTTAAGACTCTTCAATTAAACAATGGTTAAAAAGTCCTAATTGGTCACACTTGGGGCCAATTAGATGCATCCTAACACATTAACTGCATCTGGATAAATATATTTCGGTTAACCTTTAGGTCACTATCCGACGTTTTCATGCTCTGATGAGTGTCGGACAACAAAACCTTTCAAGCAAGTCAAAAGAATGTTGCTGCTTTTTCGTGCCGTGATATAAAGGCAGCTTCTATATCTTCAGCTATATGTCTGCCCATTGTACTATAAATAAGCTATACAGTTGCTAGTCTATGACTTGCAAATTCTACTATTTATTGCTTTGTCATAGATAAACAATGAAATCTTGCATATATGGTTTGATACTTGTGATTTGCGTAACAAGTTTTGAATCCAGGCCAGTTGAGAGTAATGATGACTCAGTTGGAAAACTGGTCCACAGCTCCAGGGAGATGAGTAATTATGATAATGGTGATGCATTTGGCAGTGCGGAAGACACATGGCATGGTAACAAGCTTTTGCAGAAAAGAATTAAACGTAGATGTCCTGCAGCAGGTCTCTGGAAAAAGTGCAAAGTGCAAGGTGATGTCCTAGGGGAAGAATTCTATCGTGAAACAAGAGCAGATGCTGAAAGACAGGAAGAAAGAATTCGTGCACTTCTTGTCAAGTGCAAGAAAGAGCATTCTAGATGGAGGAGAGCCAGTATTTATTGAGTCAGTTGGAATATTGCAAGAAGACTTAAGTAACAAAAAGTAGTTGGGAGAGTTAGATGGACATTTTGAGCTTGAAATTTAGAGGGTGCTTATTTTCACTTCTATTTAACTGAATTTACAATCTACAATGCAATATGATACGAAAATGGTGGTATAATCATTGATAAACTAGAATCCAATACGATAAGAAATATGATGATACGATTTTGCTTTCTTCCTGTAATACTCTTGTTTCATATGTCAAAAGATCTTCCAATCTGTCTTCAATAGGAATTCATAGCTCTTGCAAGCAATTTTTATTTAACAGCTAATAAAAATCTAGGAGCAAGCAACTCTTTTGATAGATTTCTTTCTAAGAATAATGTTTGTTTCCTTAATTCTTCTTGAGAAGGCAATTTCTCAGCAATATTCGATATCCTCTGCTCATGTGTTAGTTGTTCTTCCCTAATTTGATACGTCAAATTAAATTCTCAATAAATCTCGGTGGACAAAACGTAAGCAATTGCTTCTGTTGAATGTTGCTTAGCACTTCCAGAATGCTTTTACCATAGAAATACAATCAGTACTAATAGCCACTACAGACATCCCAATACTAATAGTAAGTATACGAATAAAAATGATGGGAAATATCTTAGCATGTCTTACATTGCTGTCTTTGGAAAAATAATCTATCTAAAAACTATAAAAGATGAATTATAATGGATGGATTGTAGCTATGCTGTGCTTTAGTAGGAGAACAATTGGAAATGTGTCTGCACAAGTAAGATGTACTTAAGGCACAAAAATGAATAACATTTCAGCACAGTTAGGAAAATAAGATATAAGTGAAAGATAAATGACACGCAATGCAGTTTACGTTATAAAAGAACAACACACTTACAAGCATAATGAACAAACGCATTTGTAGATTTGTCTTCGTAGAAGTTATGGACCTTATACATATAGCTGAAAAACATCTCAGAACTGTCTAGCATGACTGCAGAAACGTTGCATTTAAAAACGAATATTTTCAAGAGATTTTAAAACGTTTTTAGCCATTTTATGATTAGGCAAGAAAATTTCAACATTATACACAATTCACAAGGACATTATACAAATGAGCCGACACCTTTCTTCTTTTGCGTCCGCTGCTACACATTTGCGTCAAGTATTTCCAACAAAAATTAAGTTGTCCCTTCGGTTCTTGCTTTAATTAGCATTTCATTGATAAAAATGTAGTTTCTATCTGGAATTATTCTATTTATTTTATGTTCTCAAATACAAGCAGTTACTGTGTAATAGCTATTTGAAGAAAGTGTCAACACGGAAGTCACTTTCCCTCTCATAATCGATTTCATCATGTACGGAATAAATTGAATAAAATATGCTCTCATCCACTCTGGGGTTGCTGTGAGCCAGTTAATAAAATTATGATAGCTCGCTCATTGTCAGATGTATTATCCATGTCAGCCTATGCCTT
>OLMO02000262.1:5303957-5334984 GCA_900291935.2 Cassiopea xamachana | reverse complement strand
ATTTCCAACAAAAAAACAAAAATTAAGTTGTCCCTTCGGTTCTTGCTTTAATTAGCATTTCATTGATAAAAATGTAGTTTCTATCTAGAATTATTCTATTTATTTTGTGTTCTCAAATACAAGCAGTTACTGTGTAATAGCTATTTGAAGAAAGTGTCAACGCGGAAGTCACTTTCCCTCTCATAATCGATTTCATCATGTACGGAATAAATTGAATAGAATATGCTCTCATCCACGTCACCATTCGTTAATTGGTATTTTCTTCAAGTAAACAGAAGTACCTACATATTACTATCAGCCAATGGGATACATTCATAAAAGAACTTCGTTCGAGGAATCTCAAAGACATCGAAGAAGATAAGGAGACTACAAAATCCTACAGAGGTGAGAAGTTGACTTCAGCCATCGAGCTTGCTACATCTTTCATTTCATTTTACGCTTTTAGCATTCATTTATAGTACTTTATTCACCAATTATCTTTCAGCAACAATTAATTACTAATAAATCGAAACATTTAGCATAAAAAGAACAAAAACTTTGCTAGGGAGCGTGTATTTGGAGTTTAAACACTTTGTAAGGGTTCTTTGTCGCCTTCTTTATCAAAGAGATTGTGGGACCCACTCTGGGGTTGCTGTGAGCCAGTTAATAAAATTATGATATCTCACTCATTGTCAGATGTATTATCCATGTCAGCCTATGCCTTACGTATAAATATATAAGAAACTTGGCTCTGCTGAAGGTGAAAGCCGAAACAGAAAAAAGGCTGTCATGCCGTTGTGGAGGACTAATGGGAAGAAAGACTTCAGAGTTTAGCGACTATTTCATTGCACGCGTCTATTGTGCATTGGAATAGTTAAGAGACTCAGAAGACTAATGTCCGGTGTTGGAAGCACGGCAGAGACAGTTAAGAACAATTTTGGTAGCCCACTCATAGTCATGAATTGACACTACCCTCACTAATGACATTGAAGGTTCGAATGACTGAAATGGAGCCAATAAGGACTATAAAAATTCAAACGTAAGTACCAATCATCAGCAAAACACTAGTACACCATAAAATACTGATCAATATAGGACAAATGTTCCCCAAAGATACATGCTACAAAATCGAAGCAACGATTCTAGGGAGAGACCTTCTTATTTTACCACACCAGCAATAACAACAACTTTCAAAATTCTAGAAGATCCCAAAATAAAACAACAAATAGGTCAAACTATCAGATAAGGCCTGAAGTTTTACCTGACTCCCAAAATTCATTTACAGATTTAATTGCTCAAAACATTCCCACAACTGGGATCCAGAGAACTATAAGCGGTCCCTTTTTACGGCAAGTTCGGCACCCAATAGCGAGCCGGCAAAAAGCCATATTAAGCCTTCAAACTTCAGAAATAATCTAAGAAAAAACGAAAAAATTAAGAATACCACCGCATAATGATATAAATTATAGTAACAATAATTATTATATACACAAGGATGAAAGCAATAATAAACTTTTTGAAAAACATTCCTTTTACTTAATGGCAGCCCAAAAATACAAGAAGCAATAAAACAACTTAGATTAATACATAGCTACAGGCAACTGACAAATCTTAAAAATATATTAACAAGAGCAAAATGCACATATAATGAAAGCATTCATAACAATGGAGTAACAATAATAAATGATAAAATAGTCAGAAAATGTAATGACAAAAAATACGGCACATCCCTCTAATTACAACAACTAATACAATAATGTTTAGAAATGGAAAAGTTCCAATCATAATAAAAAGCAACGGATTAAAATGTTAAAAATGTGTTATACTTCATAAGGTGCAGTTGGTGTAATAAAGAATACATTGGACTAACCTCCAATTTATGAGCCAGGGTTCGAATTCACAAACAACAAATCCTAAATCCTAATTTGCGAATTGCACATTCCAAACCGATCGAAATTCCGTAATAGAAAGGGAAGAGAAGGAAAACTATTTCATTGAAAAATACACTCCAGAACTGAATCGAGACTAAGCCGAACAAACTTCATATATGTCGATGCTTGGTACTTTCATCTAATCTAGTGTATTACTATATACAAGTTGTCTATAACTATGAGCGAAACACTGACATTGTTCACTTCGTTAAAGATTCCGCATTGATTGGATGGAACGGAACTAGTACATAAAATACTCTATTTATTTCTGTTCTGCTTTTGGATCAAGCAACAGATAAATTGGTGCTATGTATACATACATACATACAGATAAATAAATATATATATATATATATATATATATATATTCTGATCATTTAAACATACTAAACTTTGCTCCTAGAAAGGAGAAATCCTGGTTAGCCACTAGCCCATGAGTTCATATATAAATATATATATATATATATATATATATATATATATATATATATATATATATATATATATATATATATATATAAAATTGACTTAGATTATCTGACAATTGCTTGCCTTTTTCCAGGTAAACAATGGCATCTGCAATGTGTGGCTTGCTTATTCTAATCTGCATATTACACTTTGATGGCATGAAAGCTGTAACAAATGATGATTCTTTAATGAGTATAATGTACGGTTCAAGAGAAATGGGTGACATTAAGCGCCCCATGATTGAAGTTAGCAGAAATTTGGTACCAGGGCGTAAGCGAAACAATGGCCTAGTGGAAAGATCTTACCAATAGCAAAAAGTGGAAGCCAATGGATAGGATGATGGAGTTCGTACACTTCCAGTATTTATTGAGTTGATAAAATTTAAAGCAAATATGATTAATATGAAGTAGTTGATATAGTTACAAATCAAAATCATCTTGAACGTTAAGATGCTATTTTTGACTTCTGTGTAAAGTAATCTACAAATGAATGTGAAATGAGAGAATTGCACGAATCTGTAGCTGGGCAGGTGCTACGAGAAAGTGCGACACCCCTGCCAAATTTCAGTCTGGATTACACGGCAGTTATCTAGATACTTATGTATGCAAGTCCACCTTAATCAGTATAAACATACTGGGAGGAAACCGACGCTAAATAATGAATATGAAATAAAAAGTTACCCGATTGCCGAGCAATTTAGCTACCGAGTTCTTCAAGGTTTGCCGAGCTAGTTGACATACTCTTGTGTGAGACAGTAGAGTAACTCGGTTGCCGAGACCTTGAATAGTCTACTGACCTCCAAGCAAACCGAGTTATTCTCCTGTAAATGGTGGAAAACTTGGCTAGCTGGGTAATCTGGCTCTAAAAAAGCCGAACTTTAGACCACTTGCTGGACCTGGCGAATATGTAATGTACCGTATTTCCTCTAAAAAGAGCCCGGACACCTTTCAAATTGTCAATGCTCTTGGGTGGGCGCTTTTTCGAGGGAGGCATCTTTTCGAAGGTAGGCGTTTTTAAAATTCTTTACTCATTTCACTCAGTTACTTTGTAAGCAAAGTTCGCTAAAGGAAAATTTATTCTCAAAGTTTAATATAAAAAGTACATATAGAACTTAGAACTAAACTAGCTATATGAACTTAAAACATAAGTAGTGAGTTCAGTCACTTACAGTAAACATGTCCATTTCATCATTATCTTTATCATTGTCGCCACCATCATTCAATCCTCTACATCATCTTTGTTGGTAAAACATGGATTTATGTTTGGTTCAAGCAAAAGTTCTTGTGGTGATTTCAATTTATCAGCTGCATTTTTACATGTTTGGGCTGGTCTTTCCAATTCACAAATGAATTTTTGAATTTGGGTGTGAAAAACGCTAATACCTAAGTACCATATTATGTGCTAATCACTTGCTATTGATCACAATCATCGCTCTTATTATGTGTCTGATAACTGAACCTAGCAATCGAGACACAATTTCAAGAGGGGGGCGCTTTTTTGAGGGTGGGCACTTTTTTGAGGGTGGGCGCTTTTTACATTTTGGATGCTCTTTGGTGGGTGCCTTTTCGAGGAGGATGCATTCTCGAGGGTGGATGCATTTTTGAAGAAACACGGTTAGACAAGCCAGTCAAGACAACGCAACTCAACCATTGAGCCCTCGCTGGCCAGAAAATAACAAATTTAAGCTTATTATCCAATAGTTTGAGCTTTTTGCAGGTTGTTTTGAGAGTAGTACTGAAATTGATTAGAAATTATTAACGCTTCTACTTGACACTGGTTTGGAAAAGAGCATTTTCAGACGCTCTGGAAGGCGTGACCGCATAAATTTTTTAGAGGGCAAGCCCCAAAGCACCCAATGTCCTCTGTAATATCCATGCAACAGCTTTGTTCTCCCTTTAATAGTTAAATTCGCAAGGCAAATGCCTCCAACATCCGCCAAGAGGTATATAATGTAGGTCTCTGTGTGCACCTTTTGATGCTGTCTCTTCAAGTATAATAGGGTGAAGCAGCAGGGGATTTTGTCATAGCCTAATTTTCTTATCCTTCTCGTAAGCAAAACTTTATCTTTATGCGGCCAGATCCAAAGTCTGTAGTTCGCAATACAATGAAAATCGTAATTCCTTACCGCTTATATGGTTTCAAAAAGAAACAGCTTCTTCCATCTCTGATAAAGTCAACTAAACCTGTAAACGCAAATGGAAGGATGTCCTTTAAGTACAAGGAAACGAAGCTGAAATAAAAGATGAGATGAGGAGATGACGAAAGTCATGAACTGTCCGGTAAGATTCACGGTCAGATACTGATGTAGGACATGTTTTACCAGATTCCGAGTGGGAGAGTTATTTCACAACTCCCAAAGAAGAGAAGAGTGATTCGTCAGATAGTGAATACCTTCCTTGATCTCTGGCTATTGGAAATTGCAACAGTGAAGTGTTAGTGAAACACAATATGTATATGTAGTAACTGTTCTCGACAGTTGTAGGCAAACTACTACTACCAGCATATGTGACACCAGAGAAGAATGGTTGAAGATTGAACTACTGCCACCGTTTCCACAGGAAGCGAAGTGAGAAAATTCTAGCAAAAATATTGATGAGTAGGCTATGAAGTGATGACAGTGCATAGAAATCTTCAAAAACTTAGGTGCCGACAGGGAGCTCAATGACATTTTTTGGGGCTGCAGCACCCTCCAAGCACTCCGGTTGTGCCATCGCTGATTATCTCACACTTTAGCCTTAGCAGAAAGATTTTTGAAATTCCTTTGAAATATTTTTCGAAAGAGAAAGCTTAATGGTGAAATGGAAGGAATTTTCTTGTTTTAAGTGCCCATGTGATGCAGTCACGGTGAAAATGCTGATGTAAATAAGTCATGTTTAAATATACATCAAACAAAAGTTTTTCTTGTGACGAGTCTGAACATGTAATTTTCATTCCAAACTTCTGCACCAGTGACGAGCTATTTAGAATTTTGTTTCGATTTTTACCATGAAATGACGTCATGGGTCACCTGAAATTTGGACGTTTCCAAAAAAGTCACCTGAAAGATTTTGAAAGCCTAAGCCTTCCTCTACAAGAATTCCTTTAGAAAACAAACATTAGATGGAATTTTATATTGTTAGGCTATGTGTCCTGTCTAAATACACATTTGATCAAAATCGATTGTTGAGCATGGGAACGATTGTTGGAAAACCTTAACATTTTTATTAACACAGAAAACGCTTTTTTAAATTGACTTGTCCCAATTATTAATTTCTTATGAGGCGTTTTGATAATTTTGAGGGCAATATCCTTGCTTAAAATACACTATTGAGCATGGGAGCGATTGTTGAGAAACCTTAACATTTTTATTGAAACATAAAACGGCTTCTTACATTCACCTGTCCCATTTATTCATTTCTTATGAGGTATTTTGGTGATTTTGAATGCGGTTCCAGTTTTCTGAAGCAATTTTCAAACATGAGAAAACATTTCTGAAAAAATTGAACATTTTCCAATTTCAGAATTTTCGTTTCAGATATTGACGTGTTCAGCCAAAACACCTTACCAATTAACTTAAATTTTGCTTGTTTCACAGTAGTTTGATTCTGATTCAACCACGGGTTCAATATTTCATACTGGAAATAAATTGAGAAAAAACCCAAGACTTTTCTAGCGATATCTTACTGTCCCACTCAGTGCTGCCGCAAATATAGTTCCTTTATCAGGACGTGGCTGTTTCAAAAGTGGACACTGCCACATATTCGACTTCTGTTAATAAAGCAAAAGCTGGAGAAACCCAAATTTACTTGACTCTTAGAGCATGGCCTNTTTTTTCGTAAGGTGTTCGTTATTCTTTCTTTGATTTAACATTGATATTTTTTTCTGTAGGCTTTGAAATAGTGTACAAATTTCTTCTTTTCTGAAATAAATTGTAGATTTGAAGCTGACACAACTCTTCAGGATAGTGAGGAGTGTCATTGCATTCTGTATTATATTATGTTAAGGACACTTCAACAAACAATTGATTTAGTTGCGCTAACTGGGGAAGCAAATTATGCATAATAATGAATGAAAAATCATAAGAATCCCTTTCCAATTACCCAGAAGGTGTGACATCACTATACTTCCTTTTTCTAGGTTGCATGTTGTCTTTCCATGGAACTAGTCTTTATATTGCCAAATCAGTTTTGGTGACTTTGAATAAGCAGCTATGCATAGTACTCAAAGGATTAGCATCTGCTGAATTGCATTTCAGTGCAAAGTATTGTTCCTCTTATCCTTTCTTTGCAAACCTCCTTGCAACAAAGAAGACGTCCAGCCTTCTTGATTTCTTTTTCTCTGCTAAAGGCACCTTTAACACAACTGCCTTATTGGAAGTCAAGTCAAGTTCTTATGTTGACTGGGTGAAGCAGAAAGCTTTACAAATTTCCAAAAGCACAGCTTGCCTTTTTTTGCCAGTGTCTTAGACCTTTCATAGCAGAACTGGATCTGGTGAGCATGCCAAATGTGTTTCTATGTAGCTTAAAATTCAGATATTGCACTTTGTAGCCTCATTGATACAATTACTGATCAAATTTTTCTTTCTCCTTTGGAAATGCTGGNGAGGATCAGAGAATTTTGAATAACACAGAATCTTCTCTCAAATCAAATCTTGCATTGCCACTCTTTTCTAAACTTAAAATCAGCCTACATCCTCAATGCAAAAGAAGGTAATACCAAGAAGAAACCCTTCTTTCCTCACAAGATCATGGAATCAAATTCAAAATTGTATTCCTTGTATTGGCAAATGACACTATCATCCCTGCACAAAAATAAATTGGATGGATGTTTTGAAGATTCTAAATTTTTCCTACTATCTGCTGATCAAAACCTCAACTGAAGCATCATTCTTCCGGAAGCCCATATGACATTGAAAATAGTTTTGAATGTACTCGGTCTTACTGGTTTTAAGATTTATGTCATTTTAGAGAATTGTTGAAAGCCTCATAACCACTGTCTTCATTTCAATTACACAAAATATATAGTAAGAGAAGAAAATTTGAATTTTCTTACTTGCAAATATATTCATGGCTTGCATACTAATAGGAGGTTTCTGTATTCCATGTTTGTTGTTTTGGAAGGAGAGCTTGACTAAACTCTTCAATATTAAAAAATCTGGTAATGCTTCGACTTCTTCAAATTTAACTCAGTCGCTAAAATCATTCTCTTACTGAAAGGCATAAGTGATATAAATGATCTCTCATAATTTTCTCAACTACACACACACAAACACACACACACACACACACACACACACACACACACACACACACACACACGCACCATAAATACGAAAAATGCAATATAGTTTCTTTCTTGCAATGAATAGACTTTGAGGTCCCATTCACACTATACCGGATTCATTTCATACCGCATTCTTGACCGAATCCGATATCAAAACTTTACATATTCATACTAAATCAGATTCAGTCCTGGATGCTGTACACACTACTCCGCTCTGCTTCATTCACGTCTCTAAGCCTTTTGTTTAGAGAAACCTTTGATGGCAACTGTCACGGCTTGAAAACTGATTGGCGCTTGAAAAAAGAGCTGACTGCAGCTCAAAGAGAGCTTCCGGAGCGACGATGTATTGGATTCATGCATTCACACTAGATCAAAATTGATCCGATATCGAAGGCAATCCGATACATACTACTTTCAAAGCGGAGTGGGTTCACTCCACTAAAGCGATACAGAGCATATTGGATTCATCCGGTATAGTGTGAATAGAAGACCTATCTGATATAGGAAGTAAGTCGATATATGGTGAATCCGGTATAGTGTGAATGGGGCCAAAATTTAGCATTTCATATAATACTAGAGCATCCGGTCTGTGGAATTAAGCAGTAGAGTGCAAACACACATTAGTTTAGTTCCTTATATTACACCTGAAAGGCACGTGTATGTAAGTAGGAAACATGTATATAAGAAAAATGGAGCTAAAATTAGGCAAAAGTTGAGAAACATTTAGGAAACATACGCAGGCTGGGTTTAAAGCAATAGCTTGAAAAAAAACGAGAAGCAAAACAGAAGCAATATCCATTACATGCATCAAAACGCGTGACTATCTTTTTTTTGCGTTACAGTCGCCTAATCTGCGCTGCTATTGTTATTGGAAGCTTTTAGAATTTAAGAAACATTTAATGCTAATTTGACGAAATATTTAGGAAAAATTCAAGCTGGAAGCAGAAGCTTATTCTTATAAACAACTGAAACTCTATCGCCCTAGTTTCCCTGTGGTACAAGTTCGCACGGAACGCATTTCTGGGGACGTCAGCAGGTTGTCATTGGAAGTGCTTATATATGTAAGAAACATTTAAGAATCATTTAATGCTGGATTTGACGAAATATTAGGAAACATTCAGGCTGAAGATAGAAAGTTTATTTCTTATAAAGATAAATGTGTATGCTATGGAAATGTCGCATGCAAAGTGTAATGTGGGCTGGTGGATTCATTCTATCTTGACCACGTATTGGCAAAACACACAAATCATCACAAAATATATCAACAATTGGAACAAAGGAACTTTTATGCAAGGTTGCTCCCACTTCTGTCACATACTTACCACTTGCAGCTGTTCAACGAAGAATCTGAATGAACAAATAATCTGCCTCTTTTTAAGCATACGTTACGCCTTAATTAATGCGTTTTTGGCACGAAGAAAAATGTGATTTCAATTCCTAATTTGATAAGCTAATTGGCTGCAATAGCACAGTGCCTATCTGGTGATATTAATTGCATTTTCTTCTCCTATTGAATGTGAACTATTTTTATGTTACGAGCCTATCCCCTCTTTTGAATATCAAGGGTGATAGAATCAAGCACCGGAAGAGTTTAAAACAGAATTGCTTTGATCATCAGTCACCGCCCGCCTTTTGTTTATTGGTACTGCCTTCAAATGAGCAGCATCACCTATATTTTGGTGTTAGTCATTTTTCGTTTTCATTTTAAATGTGTAAAGAGGGTGACCCTTTAGCAATCGCTGATATGCAAGGAGCCCTCTACTTATGATAAAATATAATAAAAAGTAACTACTAAAATATGAAATTACAAGCCTAATTAAAATATAATATAACATTAATTAATATCATATGAAAAAGGTAGTAGAAAAAGAAAAGGCATAATAATAAATCATAGATACAGTAAAATATTCTGTTGGTAGGCTGTTCCATAGTTTTACCCTACGAAACGAAAAAAACTTTTGTCCATTCACGGAAGACTTTTTTACCACAGCACAAAAAAGCGGCAACATTCTTTTTTGTGCTGTAGTAAATTTCTGTAGTAACAACAGATTATTTACGAAGATTTGTTTTGGTATCTTGAGGTCAGTAAACGTCACCAGAAGGGTTTCTAGCCGAAAGTTTTCTATCGAAGAGGTGCTGCCGAACTTTCCTTCGAGGACAGCGTACAAGAAATCTCAAAAGCATCAAAGGAAACAAAGTAACTATTGAATACAGTGATACGCTGAGACACCTTCTGTTCGGGGGGCGCTTTGACCAATTTACCAACTATTACTAAAAAGGAAAAGAAAAGGTCACACAAAACGCTGTTGCCAACTCTCTTGCAGCATGGTTATATAAACTAATTAAAACCAACAAACCAGAACACTAAAAATCAAATCAACCACTAAATTTACATAGTAAAATGTGAGGTAAAATAAAATAAAACAAGTATACCAATAACTAGCATCTGCAGATGTTGCACATGCTGTAGGAAGGATAGCTCTGCATGAAGTGGACGTACTTCCCTGAATGCTTTAAAATGTTAGGGATGTGGCATAAAACACTTTTACGAGCCATGCTCATTTTGAAGCCACCCCTGCTCCAGAGGAACACGAGTAGAAATAGCATGTAGTGAAGACCGCCATTTAAGACATTTTTGAAAAGCTTGTGAAACACTGGAGTTGATGAAAGAGCAGCAATGAAGGAGAGCAGGCAAAATGAAAAAGAAGTAAAATTACATGACGATGACATAGCTCAAAGTAGCACATACGCATGAAATGCATTAGCATTTGAAAATTTACTATAAGCTGTTGTTGTTATGCAAAGCCAAAAGACACAAAGATAGCTAGTAAAAACATTGAGTATATTCAGTATTGAGTGAATATTGAGTATACAGTCAGGGCATCGAGTCGGACTCGAATCGTAGACCTTCCGCACGGGAGGCATGTGCTCTAACCACTATGCCACCTGGTCCATAGTCTAAAAGTACCATGCTAATTCCACGTGAGTCTTACTAACTCTCGATTCTTATTCGATACTTAAAATCCAGTATTTTCCTCGAAAAGTTGGAAGCCAACGAAAAGCAAAGAAATTTTATGGGGCCTTGACCCCCTGGCTCCCTGCCTCAGTCCAATCAGCACTGTTCATTGGCCGTAATCATATAATGCCTACCTAGCGGTGATCATTACGTTTACTTTTTCTATTGAATGTGATTTTAAGCTATGCTTATATGATAAGCTTAGCAGTTCGCAATTCGGCACCCCTGGCCATCAGCACGCGAGTGGTCAACGTTTCTCTGCTTATAGTATAAATAGCAGCTGCTCTTCCTCTCACCAATTTCTTGAGATTTTGGCAGAAGCCACTTTTCACGAACATTGTTAGAAAAAACTCAAAGGTATTAAAAGAGACAAAGATCTAAGGCATACAACACAAAGGTGAGAATGCATTACTCTCAAACATTTGACTTGTAATTTTTTTATGTTGAAAAATGTGCAGAAATGCTTTAGCTCTTTGTCTAAAGTTGAATATGTCACACCTTTATCAGATGCACAAAAGCTAAAAGCACATATTCACGAGAAAAATGAGGAAATTTTTTGTGCTATTAAGGACAATAGCACTTTGATTGTCTATGCATATGGTCCTTTTTGCAAAGTCCGACGTAGATTGGGGCTAGAACAACCCCTGAGGGCCACCAAGCATTTGATGCCATGAAAGGACTCCTCAAAGGTTTTGGGGGACAAATTCTTGCATTATGTGGAATCAGAATTAAGATAGAGCCCCAATGCTCTTGAATTTCCAAGGGTATCAATTGTCTCTGTTACAACACTGGCCAAGTCCACCTTATTCCCTTTACACTTGAAGATGGAAAGGACCGGCCAATTAAATATATGTTTTATTTAAGAAGAAAGCAGTTTATAAGCAACCTGGTACAAGACTCTCTAAAATATGAGAAGCTTTTAGAACTATAAAGAAAGAGCTAAGGATCTTTAAACAGTCTGCACATTAATGCTGCTACATGGTTCAACGTAAAGCTAGTGATGCTATTTGATTCAACTTAAAGCTGAACCAGCAACAATGTGGACATGACCTTTCTTTATATTTTACTTGCAATGACGTATTTTGTTTACATGCTTTTTGTAAGAAACATACCTATAAGAAACACGAGGTTGCAATTAGGCAAAAAGTAAGAAACATTCAAGCAACATAGGCAGGCTAAGTTTTAAATAATAACTTGTATAAGCTGTTTTTCCTAGTAAATGTTTGATCAAACTAGCAAGGACATAGAGAACATCCATTACATGCCTCACAAAACCTGAGTACCTTTTTCTTGCATCGCAATTACCCTATCTGGGTTGTTATTGTCGTTGGAAGTCCTTAGCTTTAAGAAACATTTAAGGTTGGAGGCTGAAGTCAGACAGTTTTTTTTCATATAGAAAGACCACATATTACTTGATCAATAGTTTGCTATGTCCACGCCTTTGCTGACATTTTCACTAAAATTTAGTTCGTTAAAGCTTTCAAGACTATTATCTTTATTATTTCAATTATCTCTCGTATTATTTATATTAGCCTTTTACATAAAAGGTTTTAAGAAACTTCTAGAAGTAGAATGTAGCCACAAGTTAAGAAACTTTTCCTATTAGCCCTTAAGCCAGATTTCTTATAAAAAAGCTGTATTCTAGGTACCCTTATTTTAAGGTAGAATTATTTTCACATTAATCCATGTCATCATGGAGTAGAATTAGCCTATGGCGTTGAAGTAGGGCCATTCTACGATTTCCGAGCGGGGCACACCAAGACCTTTTTTGCTTTTTAGGTGAAAATGAAGCACTTTTATGGTTGAGCAAAGGATGATATGCTATATGAACAAAGGATGATATGGTATAGAAAGTGATCGAAGAGCATTGTGTAATTGTTGAATATAAATGCATTCTGAATGGAACCGCAGAATATGGGATTTTTTTTCGGAGCTCTAAGCATTAGAGGTTATTAGAAGACAAAGTACCCCCAGATGCCATCGAGTCAGTAAATTACATCAAAAGTAGTGGGCCTAATGATAAATACGTGTTTTTGATAAGAAAACAGCATTTTTTTGAGTTGCATTTCTTGTAAACTCTTCGGCAAATACTCGGCTACTTTTAAAATAAAATTTATCACTTTTGCCTTCCCCTAAACTTTTCCTTGAAAAACAACTGCTTGTAATAAGCCTCTAAATCTATGCTACAACTAGCTATGGTGCAATTTTGTTGGCCGGTGCCATTCAATCGTAGATGAAAAACTCTTTGCTTGCTTTTGCTGTAAGTAACAAGTTATTCCTGCTCAGAATATTACATATTAAAGCCATGTAGTGTTCTGGATGGGACTGTTCCGGACGGGGCAGATTTTACAAGTAGCAAGAACGTCAACCCCCAGCTTAATTGTGAGATATGACTGATTATATTTTTTTTATATGAGTTTCTAATGACTCAATAGAGAGGAGCTTATTTCTAACTGAAGACTAAACTTTTATGCAAATAAATTTTTGTATTTCCTCTGTGTTGCTTCCGTTGAAAAATCAGTACTACCAACTTAACATCGGTATCTTTATACTAATCATCAGGATCAGTTGGTAAAAAAGATCAGTATTCTGTAGGTGTCTAAGATGCACCGGTAATTCTGTACATAGACCTTATTTAATACATGTAATCTCATCTGGGAGTAGTTTCTATGCCATAAGAACACTTTCAATAGGTTATTCCACGAGAGAGGGAGCCTTAATAGAGAGGGGGGCTTTTGAAAATTTGAGCTTGAAACGGAGGGCTTAATTGGGAGGGGGGCTTATTAGAGCTTTTACGATATCTTTAATTCTAGGAAGCCTAATATCTTTTGATGCTTTTGACGAGATAACATGGACATGGAAGCAGTTTTGACTAGTTTTATCGATAGCTTGTTCTCTTTATGCCAATAATATATGATATGGCTCGCAAGCTATTTGTTAATGATTTCATTCAGCTGAGGCTAAGTGGCAACCCGAAGGTACAGACCAGTCTCACCAGTATGAATGGCAACGGAATAGTTTTCTATCACTTTGAGAATTAAGGGAGGACGAAGGCACAAGCTTTGAGGCATTCCAAGATTAACTACATTAATCTGAGAGTCTGTCCCATTGATCCTACAAAACTACTTTCTACCTGAGAGTTACGGCACAAACCATTGCAGTTCACCATTTCGTACCCCATACCCCTCAAGCTTTCCACAAAGAAGCGAATGATAGACAACATTGATCCCCCACCTTGTTATCACCGCGGACGGGTTAATGTTTGAAATAAGTACCACGGCCCGGGGGTGGGCGTAGAAAGCTCATTGTACCAGGTAAACATGACTGTTTTTATGCTTCACTATAATGCTACGTTCTGTCACAGTGATTCACGCGATATATAGGAAAGATATCATACTGTGGCCGGTACAAATATATCTACACAATGTCACCAGTCCTCGGCCCAGTGGTTGGGAACCACTAATCTATGGTATCGAATGCCCTTCATGGATAGATAAGCGCGGTACCAACCATCTTACTACTTTCAAGTACATATTACCAATCACTGGTGTTTCTTAATAGGCAAGAAACCGTGCGGTGAAGAGTTCTAAACCCAGATTCTTCCTGTGATAAGAGATTGTTGTCATTCAAATATTTACATAGCTGATTAAAGATGGGTTTTTCAAAAAGCCTTGCTAGAACAGGTAATATCAAAAATAGGTTGACAATTCCACCGTTCGCTCTTATTATCTCTTTGAAAACAGGTGTTACTCTAGCAGCTTTCCATGATTCTGAGAATAGTTGAGATGTTTGGAATCTGTTCAATGGTCTTAGAAACATACAGGATAGTCAGCTGAAGAAAATTTTAAGAGATTTGTCATTAAGAACACGTCTAGTAATCTTCATCTGATTCATGGTTTTTGTTGCATTATGAGCTTAGCTTTCACGGAATCTGAAGGTTGCATCATGGGTATTGCAAGTATGTTCACCATTGAGTAAGGGGTTAAGGATCTAAGGGCTTTCACTTGCTCATACCAGTTAACAAATAGAATTTGCTCATAGAACTAGCAATGGCGTACTTTTAGGAAATTTCTCCTCCATTACCATGTAAGTTATTACTGCTAGTTGATTTTGACCTTTTATTAACATTTGGTTTAATGTCTATCAGGTGGCTTTCATATTGCCTTCCTAGTAGGAAACTTTTCAGCAAAAATATTGCTTCTTAAGCTGTCCATTTAGGGTAGTGACCTGATTTCTGGCGCTTAATATATGTCATAAATAAATTAATTGAATTATTTTTAACAGCTGCTTGCTTTAAGTGGTCTCTCTTCAGATAGGATTTTTGTTAGCTGAGATTCATGGAGCTAACTAGTTCATAAGATGCTCTACTCTATCAGCACGTGTCATGGTTGTAGATCATGGAGGAGAATAATGGTGACCATCTGCTGACGGGTTCGTTAATATCATTAGGTGATTGTACAACCTGTGGCCAGGGAGCTCTTGCTGCTGCGATTTTATGATCCCTTTAAAGGACCCATTTCATTTACACATGCATTGCACCAAGTAATGGTTACTCATAGACAATCTTCTGACTCTACAGTGAATGATGTTACCCTCACAGTTAATGGCAGCATAATATATAATAGTTCTACGTCCCAGACTAACCTGATTTGGCTCCTGAATTAATTGCTTGAAAGAAAGAAGATTATAAACACTAAATAGACTAATTGTGGCTTCGGGATTTTTGAAGGTCTTTATCGCTAATGCAAAGATAATTTGGGAGCTGTATTTTAGTCGCGTTTTAGGGCGTTTCCCCCAAGACCTCTTTTCCGCCTATTTCAGCAACCAGAAACATTGCACTACTTGCTACTAGAGTTGATAAATAGCTCTTGCCAAGCCTCTGATCAAAACGCATGTGTATTTATGACACATCTGAATTTCCTGTTAGAAAATGAGGCGGTTCCTTTTTAAAGCATCTTTGAAGGGTTTTGCATCAAAAAGTGCTTCCAATCCCTAACTTCTTTTATTTTTTAACTAGTATGTCCTTTTTCTAGGGTTTGCCCCCCTCAGCAAATATTCCTTTTACATGGCTATGGTTTAGGGCCATGCCTACTCCCATAAATATCCATACACAGACAGTTGCGTATTTAAGAAGGGCGTATTGTTTCATTTTCAAACTTTAATTTCAGCTGCACTGCTTAGCTAACATGCAGCTTTCTGCGAGGAATTTTTGCAAATGAGTACACACCCCTTTGGGCTACCACATTATAGTAAGATATAATTTAATTTTGATCACAACAAAATCAGTGATATTTCCTTTAACAAGTTGGAAGAGAAAGGGCGCTTAAACTGCTAATGGCATCAATGATGGCCAATTTCTTTTCAGTATGCTCTCAACCCACAACAATGAAGACATTTTTCGCATCAAGAGCATCTGAGAGGTTCAATTGCCTTTTTAAAGTGTGATCACAATTGTTGGAGCAATTTCTTCCGATAGGCTTGGCCTCTCAATTATAACTATCCAATTTCTATAGGATAAGGAATTGAATAAAAGTAGGCTTCTCCTACTCCAAACACAAACCAAACACATGCAGCTGTTTGGAGGTCAAATTATGCAAAAGAGCAAGCAGTTTCTCTCCTTTGTGGCAAGCGCTACATATTGAATCAGGTATTTTCAGTACCTACAAATTTTGTGACGTTGACTCTTAATTTGATTACAGACTCTGCCGCAATAACGCAATGCTCATTTGGTGTCAATCAATACATTATAATTCTCCTATTCAAGTTAACTCTAGAATCTAACTAATTGAAGAACAAGAAATTCACTACGATATACAAGAACAATTGAATCAAGCACCCGACAGAGTTGAATAGGAAATTTCTTTCACTTCCAAGTCACTATCCAATCACCGATAATTGGCATTATCTTCAATTGATGAGGCTCACCTATATATCAGCGATAGCCACTGAAATCGTGTACTCTTGAGCCTTTCTCTAAAAGTGTCAAGCGGATCATAGAAAGCACAGAAATTAGACGGAATACATCCCAAAGAGGTTAGAAGAAATTTAAAGCAACTTTGAAGGGTAATTTATCTCCTTTTCGAGTATCTCTTTAATATATGCTGATGAGGAAGTCTCTCAGATTTCTAATTTTGATGTCTAGATGGGTATATATTGCAGTGTGATTGACTTTGTAAAAAGAAGAACCTTTAAGAGCTTCAAAGTCTCAGTGTGGAACTGGAAAGGGACACCGTTTTCTCATGTAAAGCAAAAGTCGTGTCACTTCGAACAACTTTGTTTCAAACATACAGTAAATGCATCTCTCCCCCCCCCCCATTTAGCTCCATTGAGTAATTCCAGGGAAAATTTTTCAAAAAGGCAGCTTAGAATATCTGTATTTATAGTGATGCGTCGTTAATACAGTGAAGTCACCTATCTATTACTTGGATCCTCTAATCATTGCTTACTTTTCTATAGATAGTCATGAAGTCTACAATATATGGTTTGCTTCTTTTGGTTTGCATAGCGAGTCTTCGTTTCATGCAAGCTGAGAGTAGTAAAGACTTTTCGACAAAAATGGCATACATCTCCACCGATTTAAGTGATTACGATTATGATGAGGCTGATGGCATTGATGTTATGCAAGGCAATGGGAACGGGTATAAAGCATTGCAGAGAAGAATGAATCATCCTATAACAAAACCTGGTCGAAGTATAAGCATGCAAGACAATGAGAATGGGTATCAAGCATTGCAGAGAAGAATGAATCGTCCTATAATTAAGCCTGGTCGAAGTATACACAGCTCCAGCGAGTTAAGTGATTACAATTATGATGAGGCTGATGGCACTGATGCTATGCAGGACAATGGGAATTGGTACCAGGCATTGCAGAGAAGAATGAGTCGCCCTATAATTAAGCCCGGTCGAAGTATACACAGCTCCAGCGATTTCAGTGATCATGATTATGATGAGGTTGATGGCATTAATGGTAAGCAAGACGATGGGAATGGACACCTGGCATTGCAGAGGAGAATGAATCATCCTATAGCAAAGGTGGTTCGAAATGTACTATTCCCTAGGCCAGGCCGCAAGCGAAGCGAGGAACGCTCTTACCATGAAATAAGAGCGTAAAGCAACGAAAACGAAGAAAGATGTTGTGAGCTTCTTCTCAAGTATACGAAGAGCGTTTCGAAGAGAAGAAAAGATTTATTGACTATTTGAGAATATAAGAAGATTTAGGAAACTAGAAGTAGTCAAGAAAATTAGAGGGATATAATTAAGTTGAATTTCAAAAGTTTTATTGATTTTAACTAGTATTTAAAGGAATCTAAACAATAGGAGACAGGTTTAAGAACATGGTGCGAGCGAGGAACTATACCGATGAGTTCCGTGCCAATAAGATCTCATTGCTGCTTCTTTTCTCTTGCTGTGTATGCTAAAAAGGCTTGAAAAGTTTGGAATGGAAATTGAGAGTAAGGAATTCCAACTTATGCTTTGTTTTAAAATAATTCACTTACAAATAACGTGCAATTTTAGTATTTTTTGAGAAACTTCTTTTTTGATTAGAAACAGTAGAGAAGGTATTGTGGAACATGACTGCATCCTGTTTTTCACTGTTTTTCAGGCATAGTTTTCAATTATTGAACCCTTTGTAAGACAAGCTTGACATTTTATCCTTAGCAACGCCATGACAACATCTTAACAACGCCTTTTCTAAGCACTGGTCTCAGGCTTTCAAGGCCAATCTCCTGGATTTCGTTCCAGCATTTCTGTTGCCTTTTTTCACATCAAAAGCTTCGTTTCAATGTGTAAGGTCTGTATCTTTTCCTGCTAGTTAGTCCCATCTGCGTTGAATGTTGTGCTATACCAAATTGTTTTCATCGTCAATTCAGTAATAAAGAGAAATGGGTTCAAAGAAAAACAAAGCAAACGCCATCAATGTAAGAGTAAGTGTTATTGTAATCAATTAGAGTCGAATAAAAAAGATTCAATAAAATGCAGTAGATTGGAAGATGGAGTCAGTAGACTAAGTCAATCAGTAACAAAAGCAAAGTGGAAGCAGGTGGCTTGCCAGGAACTCCACCAGCAACAAATCTCTTGATTGGAGATCCTGTAAATGAAGAAAGTCTAGCCTAAACTTCCAATACCTTCATGTTAATAGGATCTGGAGCATAGAAGACCATTATTGGACAGGTTGGAACTTGTCCTATTTGCTCTCAACGTATTGATATCGAGGAAATTCATAATGACTGTATGGGATTCTGTAGTAAGGTAAAACCATTCTGTCTTCAAAGTGATTGGAACGTTTCAAATTTTCTCTCAAAAGAAGTTGAGACTGAAAAGGGAGACAAAGGAAGGAAGTTGTTTTAGGTGAAAGTTTTTTTAAGAGCAGTAATTGCATTCAGAGAAATGGTTAAGGTGCACGAGGGCTTGAACTCCTTTTCAAGATTGATGAATATGAAAGGAATTACATGGGCATCATACAAAAATATAAATAATGCAGTGTTTGACGTATTTTGAGTCTGTTGCTGAAAAGAGCACTAGCAAAGTAGCAAAGCATATTAGAGAGAAAAAATCAGCCAAAAAGCACCCTGATAACTCCTCAGTTATCTGTTTTGATGTTTCAGTTGATAGAGCATGGCAGAGCAGAGCCTATTCATATATGAATAGTGTTGCCACGGCAGTAAATCATGAAAAGTGCTTAGATAGGCAGGTTATGTCTAAATACTGCAAAACGTGTGTTAGGGCTAGGTCATACGTCAAAGCTATGCCGCAGCGAATTGAATTCAGGCCATAAAAAATTTCTAAGTGTCAATTTCATTGGGCAGAACTGCTGCTTAACTGCGGCGTAGGAATCCCAAACCAAAGCTAAAGCGTTACTGCGGCATGACTTCAGCAGCTTTGCCGGATAAAACACCTTAACTGCGCCTTTGATTCATACGTTGTAGTAACAGCGAAGCGAAATAAATTATGATGAGGTCTGTTCCGGACTTTACATGCTTGTAGGCCTTTTGCGCATGCGGCCAACCTATCGATGCTTGATTGAACATGGCTGAGTTTAGAAGAAATGTCTGCTCTCTGACGATAGATAGTGAATCTGACGAAGACGAATGCATCCATGTAAATCAGTCGCTCTCTTCATCACATGATTTACCGAGTGGAAATGAATGCATTTTGTCAAACGAAGATAGTGACAATGATGAAGGATCACTACCTACATGATCCACCCCCAAAGCAAATCAGCAAAAACCCAAGAAGCAAAAAATGGTAATGATGAAGGGTTGCAGAGCTCAATGGCCGGAGAATATAGTCGATGATTTGATTGACATAATCTGTGAGAATGAGAGCCTCTAAAAGAAGCTCATTTTCACGAACAACAAATCGCAAAAGAATAAGGATACCCATGAGAAGTTCTTAGCATCTCTCAGAGCTCGTTGTGAACAGAAAGGTGAAAAATTCCCATTCTCTCTCACACAGACTCGCATTAAATTCAAAAACTGTATTGCAATTTGGAAGAGTGTAGCTATGCTACGCACGACTGTCTATGGAATTGAAAAGTTTATTGAATGCAGCGGATATGGCTAGTGATTTGTGCACCTTTATGTGTTTGTGAAATCAAGGGCCTCATGCCAACCAATTCAGGGACTCGAACCATCTTTTGCGAGAGAGGAAAAAGCAAAGTGGATTTATATGTTCCTACAAAAAAAGAAAAGGAAAAATGCAGATGGATGACATCTAGAAGAATGCAGTTATGTTAATAAACAATCTGGCTGATGCAGAGGCAAGTAAAAATTTAATAAAATATTTCCAGGACGAAAATCAAAGAGCCAGAGATCATGACAAAGAGCTGATGACGATGCAATTGGACATGTTCAAGTATATGGCACAAGCAAGTTTTCAGAGCATGAGTGCACCCTGGCATAACATTTATCAGTGACAACCACAAAGTGCAGCTGGCAGTGGTAGTTCAGGTTGCCAAACACATAATATTACAATGTTTTAGTAATATAAATTGTGTAGAAAGGTCAAATGTGTAGTCATGGACTGAGAGTCTGTCAACAGATCAGAAAATCTTTGAACAATTATATTCTAACTGGTAAATGCCAAGACCTAAATATGCTGGCAACAAAACATTATATGATAATATGAACTAAAAGCATGTAATGGTGTCAGTTGAGTCATTCCACATGAAGCAAAATTTCTCTTATAAATCAAACAGTTTTTCAAAAGTACCAAAGTATATTTCAGGTCTTAAATTATCAATTTTGCTATTTTTGGATTTTTTTTATATGCAAATATGCAAAATATAAACAAAAATCATATGACGGTACGAACACAAAACCGCATTACCACACTACAAGGGTGATACCACGGGAGTGCAAGATGTCATGACAACTCCGCAGCCATTGACATTTAGGACTCGTAACTACACGAAAATTAAATATACAATTACGATAAACATACCAACACTAATTACTGAAGATTACTAAAAAGAAAAGATTCTCTGGGTCTGGAGTTATACTTTATCCACTCATTTCCTTATTTGGTTACTGTCTCAAACTAATGAACTTTGAAACATAGCTGAAAAAATACTTTGTATAGGCAGATTTGGTAGTTCATTTAAATAAATTATATTTTTAGTTATTGTTTGAACATTTCTGGGGATTCCGAAGTCTGGAGTTTGAATATTTCTGGGGTCATCGGAAATGTTTGCTTGGATCATACTAAGTATCTCTGGAGTGAGCTACCTAGATATATATCTGCTTCATTGCACTCCTGGGTTTTGAGTTCATAACAACATCAATTCATGTCATTTTTCTAACAGTTCTTAACAAAATGCTAACATCAATTGACACCAGCTCCTTGCTTTTTTCTCTAGAATATATATTTGAGACAGTTTCGTATGCTGGAGGCTTGCTTAGATGTATCAGGCATCTTTCTGCACTGCCATGTTTAGTAATTCCCTATCTGCCTCAGTAGGTCGTTTCTTGTTTTCATAATCATCGTAGTTTAGGTTCCAAGCTCTTGGTAGTACATCACCCAAATCTATGTAGAGATTGTGCAATAAAAAACAAATAAGGCACATGATCCTAACTGAATCCTTCTTGCTCTCATATTTTTTGAGCAACATATGCCACCCCTCTCCCATTAACTGACCAAAAGCACATTCTGTTATCATGCGCGACCTGCTCAATCGATAGTTAAAATTCCTCTGCTTTGGAGAAAGGGCAGCATTTGTAAATGGCTTTAGAAGCCATGTCTTGATTGGTAAAGCTCTATCTCCAAGTAGTAATGGACCAATTGCTACCCCATCTAGAGATTTGGCAATATTTGGAAGAAGTTTGTTCCTTGTAATCTTTGCATATATATTTGTTCGCGGAAGTATTATTGAGTCATGGCTGTTTCCAGGAAATCCACAGTTTGCCCAGATAAACCTATACTAAAAGTCAACCATGGTCATCTACAATATAGAATAAAAATTTCTAAGGTTATGGAATTCTTTTTGAGCTTTCTGTCCACCCCTTGGGCATTTGATTGGAAGGTGGGTACCATAGAGATAATAGGACTAGAGAGCTCACTACGTCACGTCATAGGGGTCAGCAATGTACATTCAAAATAGTAGCATAGTTAGGCAAAAGATAATACGGAAACAATGTTCGCATTGCAAAAGTTTAGCAAATGTTTGAAATATGATTAATGGGAATGTATATTGGCACTAGATAATTATTTCCGTAATATTAACCTCTTGCGCTGCGTACAATTATACACGTAGATAGCCGAAAACACTAGGAACAGCTGAAATCCATATTTTTGTCTCATTGCACCAGTTAGTGCCTAACTCATACAAGGTTGAAAATCAAAGTAGAAGGGGAATAAGTTGATAGAGCTTTATTGTTCGGCTATATTGAGGATTACTGAGTGATTATTTGATGTCAAAGGAATGTACGTACAAGGTCGATGCAAGGATTTGGTGAGTTGTTTTTCTGTTGTAACACCCCATCTAAAGAAAACCTGGAATTTTCTTGCATATTCAGAACGTATAGAAGGAGGGCTATCATATGGTATATGATTTCTTTATATTCAAATTCTTCATATTTGCCTGGATCAAGTTAGCAATGAATGCTTTTGAGGATATGGCTAATTTTAAAATCACATAAATGAAGCAGTTGAATTAATGGCTATACAGTGATATGCAAATGGGAGGGGATGATGCCCCCAAAATGTAAGGAAAGTATCTAGGCACATCTCTGTGGCTATGTACTACAAAACTTTATGCGTTCAGAGAAAGGACATCCTAACTTTTGGGTACAAGTTCAAGACATCATGCTAGGAGACCACTTCACAAAGTGAAAGTGGCTGCCCAAACTTTTTGTTTATCATTAGCCACAGCAATGAATTGTCTTGGGTGTTAAGTAACAATTTATGGAATTTATGATAACTGAACTTATCATGATATTCAACAATTTATCCAAAGTATTCAATTAAAATAGCAAATTTTGGAAGGCCATGAAAGCACTTTTGACACCATAGAATCTTTCAGACAAAAGATTTGCTAATAACAATACATAATATATATAAAAAATCATGTTAATAATTATATAGAATATATAGAATAATTACATAGAATTATATATATATAATATATAATTATATATATATAATTATATAGAATTATATATATATATATATATATATATATATATATATATATATATATATATATATATATATATATATATATATATATATATATATATATATATATATATATATATATATATATATATATATATATATATATATATATAATCTGTAAATACTGTTGGAAAGAAAATTATTGATGGTCTCAGAAAAGCATTTACTATTGGCTTTGGTGCATCAGAACAGCCCATTTTTGCTATCACAGAAAGCTATTGTCCAAAAGTAAGTCTGCTTTTGAGTATGCTTTTACATACACATTTCTTGAAGGCCTCTGGAAATGGCTTACAGCAAGATTCAAAGAGATAATGGTTAGAATACTACTCTCAATCCTTGGCAGCTTAAGTGGATTTTTAGAACATTGTCCCGGAATAAGAGTATAGAGGTATTATAGCAATGCAAACTGCATTATAGAGAATATCCAGATACTCACAAACCAAATTGTATTGTATAATATACAATATTGACAGAAGATCTCTTTACGTTTCTTTCTAATTCTATCGCACATAGACCGATAAATAAAACAGACACTTTAAGCTCTTGCAGACCTTAAGCTCATTCCCGAGACGGTATAGTTAGCTACTACTTTGAAAAGCTCTTTAATTTGAAAAGTATTTGCTACTAAATGAATCTTAGCCATACTCTTTAACCTTCATTACTGTTTCTTTTAAGTATAGAGCGTAAATATCTTCAGCATTTAAGGAAACTTAATAAGGTATCCACAGCAACGCAGCAGCAATGTTCGATATTTGAGCCACTACGGTTAAGTCTGCCACTAATAAACGCAAAAGTTTCTCCAAAAAAGCATGAAAAACGCATATTCTCTCTCCAAAGCCATAATGTATTATAACATCCATGAAATAAGCAGCAGAAGCATGATTTATTTCCTTTTTGTGTCTAGTGTACACCAATTTTCTGCCAAACTAGGGCGCCATTATGGATTTGCATGGCAGGCTACTGTTTTGTATACAATGGGATTAGCCAGTCAGCGCTCTAGTTCTATTATCTCTATGGTGGGTACTATCTACTGCCCCAAAACAGCAAGGGAATTGCCAATACTGTTCAAAGTATGTCATAAACATTTTATATTCACCCTCTGTAGTGGGGTAGTAAGTGATTTGTGACAGTTTCCTGCCACAATACCTCAACAATTGCAGCTGAAACTTCCAATGCAATGCTACAACAGTAAACGTTCCAAGTACAACCAGCTCTGAGACTGTACGTAAGTTATCACCTCTTCCAAGCCTATATAAGCACACAGCCAGCCTCAATTCTGCTGGTATTGGGTCTTCAGTCAAATGGTATTTGTCAATTTTGTTTCTCACTTTAGCAAAATATAGACAAATATTGCTCTGCTCACTCTGAAGTTTGCTTTGAAACGATTTTTTCATACGTGGTCCAAACATGCTGCCACATCCATGGGTGAGAGAATGGTTCAACAACTTTACATGTAGGAGCTTTCTCAATATTTATTGTTTCTGTTATAGTCGTAAAGTAAGAATTGAAGCATTCAGCTATTTCATCTCTTTTTATGATTGTGTTTCCGTTTTCAATAAGTTGTATATTGGTTTTTGTGTTCTTTACCTTGTCAGATAAAAGAGGTTTAAATGTTCTCCAGAATCCTTCTCTTTTCCCACTTTCTTAGGATCAAGATTCTAGTAAAAATCTCTTTTTGCTTCCCTATTTATACTAACAACCAAGTTACTGTAGATTGGCACTTATTCGGACCTGGACGGGCGCTTATTCTCACCTGGACGGTTATTATGAAAAAAAAGACAGACACCTAAACAAATGCCATTTTTATGGAATATATTGAAACACAACGCTCAAATCACTCAATCAAGGCGTTATTATCCTCCCTATCATCATCTATGTGTAACAGAGAGTATTTAATTGTGAGAGTATGCAAAAGTACTTGAGGTCGAAATTCAAAGATAATTGAAAAGGCTTTTGTTCCTTTCGCCCATCCAGTATGTACTAGGAGCTTATTCAGACCTGTGCGCTTATTCGGTTTGGGCGCTTATTCGGACTTGGACGCTTATGAGAAATGCTTTCAATAAGCGTCCAACTGGACGCTTATTTGAGCATGAGGGCTTAATCGGTAATTTACGGTATTTTTTAAAAGACCACTTGCAATAAGACACATGAACAATGGGCGGGCAGAAGGGGCTGATTCCCAATTATGTAATTGTATTGCAGTCGCCCAATAAGGTGTGACCCAATCAACGAAAAATGGCACACAAAGCATTTTAAAGCAGATACACCTTTCGAATACTGTTTTGCCGCTTCACAGACAGGAAATGTTGCTAGATGTTTACCAATATCGTTGCTCTGAAGGCCAATGATTCTTATCGCTGTTTTTAATCTCGGCAGAGAAAGGAAAATGGGGGGGGCCGGGGGAAGGATCTGGATTCTATTTTCGAAGTTAAAGTAGCAATCTGAGCACCATACTTACCGCATCTTAGCTCTTCAATCGCAATAGCTAGCCCCTACTGGAAACCTCCTATCCTCATCCCTGGGATAACGCCCTCCTAATCCAGCTCAGCTGTCTGTGGCACTGCATACGAAAAACTCATCTGTAAAGGACGAGAATCAATAATATTGTGAAATGCTAAACGTACAACCTTCGTTCTTGAATTCCTTTCAACTTCCCAACTCATTTCAAATAGTCCTCCCTATTTTATTACAGTTTTCATTTCATTCTTTTGTCCTTCCATGTGGCCAAGTTTCCTTACAATGTGGAGATAGCCTTACAAGTAAAAGCACGGATCAACAGTCACATTTAGCACTCAGTGGCATCATCCTAAAATTAAAACAAGGGGGGCCGTGATGTAGAGAATATATGGACCACGCCTTTGACCACACCCATTTTTGATTGCTTGAAAATGAGCATTCATTATTTTCAGAAGTAGGGCTAAGCGCCCAGAACACCATCCACTACTCGCCTGGTAGTTTTCCTCTTCATATTAAGTATATAGTAAATAGCCAGTCCCTTTCTGCTAGCAGATGCAACTGTGCATCCCCTAAGATAGCTTACTTGTAACGCTTATTCGCAAACTCAAAATATCAAGCTATTAAAAACATAATGACAAATGTTCTCTTTAGAAATGATGCTCAAGTGATTTATATCAATTATTAATGTAATCATTTTTCAATATGGTATTCATTTAAAGATGAATAGGTGTTTCGAAAGAAGCGGTCTTTGAAAAGAGATATGTTTCTTTGAAAAGCTCTAATTTTGAAAGTCGAATTTGAAAACCGTTCTCCAATGCTTTTATTTTCCGATAGACCCATTATCGAATGACTCCGGATTTATATCTCTTTGAAGAGACCGAAGGTACAAATGCATCGAAAATTTATGCTTTTTCATGTAATAACGAATTAATGCGAACACAACCTTAAATTATATTACTATTCCAAAATGCATCTTTAAGTCTACTGGCAAACCCTTCTTAGAATACTTGAGCATCTCTACTCGTTTGTGAAATCTTACAGAGTGCGGAAGTAACATATTGTTACAGCTGAGATAAGAGTCGATTTGTACGCCAGTACACTAAGTATTAAATGTATGAACTTTATTGGGATTATTGATCATAAATTTAGGAACTCCAAGGTTGTCAGTAATTCAAAAGCTCTTGGGCTAAGCATTTAAGTCAAGATCATTATTGGATGCTACAGTCAATTCAGCCATACATTTTAAAGAGGAGGAAATATTCATGTATGTTGTGGTCCTATTTCATTTCTATACAAATGGCATATGATTGATATCGACAAGAAATAGTACATTACTAAACCAGGAACCTTGAGGTACCCCTATTTGCTATCTAGTACTCTTAGGTCCCAAAATATGTGGGAGAGTCCTTATAAGCAGGGAAGTTAGAAAATTCCTCAAGATGAAATAAGCGGAGGGGTCGGAATAAGCAGCGGAGTAGGAAGTTTGGACTAGCTGTGCAACAGCCAGTACAAATACAAAATATCCCGATTAAGATTGCTGGAAGCAAATACTTTTCGGCTTCTTGCCGCATATGTCTCATTTATTATTTGGGTAACTCAACTAAGGTGCCACCTTTTTGAATGCTTTTGTCTAGAAAAATTGAAAACATAATAAGCAGGGGGGCAATGAGAGCGGGGGGGTGAGAAAAGTCTTTGAAAAAAATTAGAGGAGAGACGCTTATTCGGGACCTAAGAGTAGTCTAGAGACAAGATTGCATTTATGGTAAGATTGCTTGCGTCTGTTCAAATCTGACCTATATCAGCAAGTTCATTACCCACAAGTCTATAGAAATATACTATATTGCAAAATTTCATGGTCAACAGCTTTGGACGCTTTCTTAAGTAGGGTAATTCAGGAGGGCAATATAGGTAACTTTTTAGGGTTTTCGAAATCGAACCTTTAATACCTTAGCGCAGGGCTATTTATTCTCTCATCCAATACTCAAATCATAGCATTTGACAACTTGACAGCATATTTGGAAGATATTGACTCGGTGGAGTAGACTGTCTTCTCTGGGAAGACTCTTCAAGACCTATTCCAAGATGTCATTTTCAAAACAGTTACCGGGGTAATTTTGGTCACACCTTTCAACAAAAAATTAAACGTTTTTCTAACTTTTACTGCACTGCAAAATAGATATGAAAAACACTGCTTTCAGTCTCTTCCATATGAAGAGCATGCTTGATGGTAGTTTCATTATATGCAATAATATTCCATTTTGTGAAAGGGCGCGGCATGTTAAGAATAATCTCAATATATTAAAGGTTTACGCTATTGAGTAGTTCCAGTGCAAAGATGAGGTTGATAAGTTATAGTTTTCAAGGCCTTACAATTTCATAGAACTCAAAACCAACTAAAAAATTCAAACAAGACATCACTCTAGAAACATTTTATTCTCCTGCAATGCAAGAAGTACCAGCCATAACTGGGTGACCCATAATGCCCCAGTAGCTTTGAGAACGCAAAAATATGACTTCTTTTGCTTTTAAGTAGAGATATTTATTAACCTCAGGGTAATATTTTTAATCTTCCTTGGTTTCTACCACTCTTCTGGTGTTTTAGACCATATTTCATCATAGTTCCACATTACTTATGGCATTAATTATGAACTGCTCCTAGCCGAGTTCTTCCTCCAAGTTCGATATTTTGGCAACAGAAGAGAATTGACTATGACCCCATTTACACTATGCCGGCTTCTATCGTCACGTTGCGACATGGAATGATCTCTGTCGGATAGGGTTATCATTTACACTATATCGGATGGCGTTACAACAATACGGCGTGACCTTCACATCACCTACAGAGCAAAGTGACTTTCCTATTTGCGGAGCGTCTCCTACCGGATAGCCTTAGCATTGTGTAAATGGTACCCCCTATCCAATAGCAAAATCGCAGCGCGACAATAGCTATTCAGTATAGTGTAAACTGAGCCAATGACTACCTGTTAAAAGAATTGCTTACGTGATCTAAAATGGGCTCTATGAACAAGAATGAGGTGCAAAGTTGTTAGAAACTAGCAAAAACAGAAGTTTCCCATATAACTTCTGTGACCCAAGCTAGCCCGGGCTACCCTATAGGAACAACAACTTGTAATGCAAACGATACAAATTTTCAATCTCCCAAATGGCTTTGACTTATCCCTTCTATCAACTGGGCCCTCAATCAGGTGTAGCTAATCATCCACCGTATAAATAGTAACAGCAGGCATAGGGAGAACATGAAATCAAAGCTTATTCGACGCTCAAGTAAAGTTTGCATCAACAATTAAAAATTCCATTCTACTCTACCTGTTATTGCGCTCTTTTTTCATCTCTCTAGAATCGGCATCATTTAACCAGAACTAGTGTAAAAAGTTTCATACATATTAAATATTTAACTGAAAAAGCCACTGTGCAACTGTTTTTGAACAAAATATTCTTTTAGAGTTCTTAAACTTGTCAGCCATGGTTGAAGGTATGTGTTGATAATTGAGAATACTATGTTAGTACTTCTCAATAATTAAGAAACTATGAAAAGTTACCTTTAGACTGTCTGGTGCTGTTATTTTTACCGGGAACCTATGATGCCAACAGTCTCAGAGATATTCGCGAGAGCGCAGGCAGGACATATTTTAGAGTGGTCTTGACAACAGTTTGTTTTCTTGGATATCTTGAATGTGGTTTTCGAAATTTAGAATCGTGGTCAATTTTCTCATTCTCACATGCTTCTTATTTTGTGTAAGCCTTTCTGTGTATTGGTCTGTATAAGCTCTATGTAAATTTCTAGAACAGTACAACACGTGTGTCAATTTGGCACTAAGCAAGAACAATGAAGTTTTAGCTTGCTTGAAAGACGTTGTTGTTTTTGTTGTTCTTGTTTACTTCATTTTGAGTAGGCTTTTATACCTAGCTTATTCAGCTAATTTAGGCCTACTATGCATACCGCATCCAGGCATGGGAACCCTAGTTTGACGTCCCTTCCGAAGGACGGTGGAGTGTGCTGCTTTGGTAGTTCATCTGGAAGGTCGCCCATCCAGTTTCTGACCGTGCAAAGCTTTGCTTAACTTCAGGTAAGCTAATCGAACTGGATGGACTGCTTGGCCACTCACCCAAAATCATAGCATTGTGTGGTCTTGGAGAATTTCCCTAAAATAGGCCCTGAGAACAAGGATCAGTAGATAAAAAAGCATCTGCTTTGTCAAAAACTGGTGGGGATCTCCATTGCACTAGGATTACTTCATACCTAGCTTTATATTTTCTTTCAAAAGCAGACAGTTCGCTGTTCCACACCTCTTCAAATTTCGACCCCAGCATCTTTTCATAGAATTTACATGTACTTATAACAAGCATTTAAATAGCTGCAATAGAATTGATACTTATGGAAAAGTCGCTTCTAGTTCCGTCACATACAGTACGCATACAGCTACTCTGCGAAGGGATTATACGCATGTAACTTGAGTTGAAACAACTAAAATGGTTTTAAGAATCTTGAACTATTTAGTACATGCTTACATGACACAGACGTAGTGCAAAGTAGCTAAGAAGAACTGAAGCTGATTTGAATATCCTAAAATTGAGATCTTCACGCTGCCAAAACTGCTTTTCAAATAGAGGAGTTCATTATTGAAATAACGTGCATGAGAATCTAAAGATTTCATCTTCTTTCTCTCCTTCATCGCATCAATATATCAATAATTATAAAGTTTAACACTCTTTCTTTCTGTAAAATCAAGTTAATGATCTTTTGCTCTAGCGTTTTCTGTAACCTTTAGGGATAATTATACCGCATTTGCATGACTTTTTTGCATTCATGATAGGCAGCTCGTAAACTAATGTGCATTTAACTAAACGTGTTCCCTGATATATTCTTAATGGTAACATGAAAATCAAATGCGTTGGGTAGGCACTATGTTGCAATGCCATATTCAATAATACCTTTGCTTGACATTGATCATTAAAAATAAATTTTATTCCGTAGTCCTCAGTTGGAAAACTGTCAGTGCCTTTGGTAGCAATAACGCACAGTGATCCCAGCAATACAATAAATAGAAATAAGTGAAAACCATGTAATTTATAAGTTTTATCTCAATAAATAAAAAGAGTGAATTTGGCATAATTATAGGGCACATTTCTGCAAAATTGGTCTTCAGGATGCAGAGACTTGACCATGTGAAGTTCGAAAAAATTGATTAGATTAATAGTCAGGGCAACTTCTGATTCA
>OLMO02000262.1:5240228-5255743 GCA_900291935.2 Cassiopea xamachana | reverse complement strand
GTAATATTGCGGCGTCACAATCATTTTACGTCATGAGTAATCAAGCATACAACAATTTGCACTCACAATGAATTGATGTCCAATAAATTTGACGTCAAGCTCAATTTCATATCATAAAGGTGATTTCGAGCGCAAGCAATGATCACTTGATAGTGTTCAGCACTAGAGACAATTGGAAGAAACTATTAGTTTAGCTAATGAAGAAAAAGAGCCTGAAATGGCTGAAGCGAGTGAGCAACCAAGTTTCCTCAGTCTAAGAGGATCTGACAGTGGGTTAACTCTTGTGAATACGGACGCATTGATCAGAAAATGCGACCAGCAAGATCGCCTAATCGAGAGAAAGAATAAGCAAATCACTGAATTGGAAGAGAAGATAGAGAAATTACAAGAAATCGAGGAGACATGTGAGCTTTTTGCGACCTTTTAATCAATAATTTTTCGTAATAATGACACTTCAATAATAAGAACGATTAATAAAGCGTTCTTTTCGGCATGCTAAGTTAGGTGAATGACTGTGAAATCTGTAGGAAAGCCCCCTTCGCTTCGAAAAAAGAATAGCTAGGCAAAAGGAGGGATAAGATCAAGCTTGCCTATGTTCGATATGACATACTAGCAAGCTTTTTAGCTAGCAAGCATTTTTTGAAAGAGATGAAATGGGGATGATATTCTCGATAAATTGAAAGTTAAGTTGTTCATTCTATGTTCTGCAAACATTGAACGGCAAAATTATACATCCAATTGAGAAATGAATGCATATAAATTAGCTAACGAAGTAGAACACAGTAGCAGGTGAGTGTAGCAGAATATAGAGTTAGGGGAATAACTTTCAATTGCAATTTCAATGTAGAAACACTTCTCATGAAGGATATATTTTTGGAATGACTGAGAAGCAATGAATGCTGTGTCGTACATTCTTGATAAGTCTTGCAAAAGTGATAACAACGAAGATAGCTAGGAGTAAGAAAGTTAATATAAGTAAAAGTGTAGAACAGAAATGAAGTTCAACTGGTTTTCATGCTTCAGCTAGTTTTCTAGCCAAATATAAATGAATTGCACAATTATTAATATCTTTTAAGACTTAATGTTTAAGACATTATACATATATATATATATATATATATATATATATATATATATATATATATATATATATATATATATATATATATATATATATATATATATATATATATATATATATATATATATATATATATATATATATATATATATATATATATATATATGTATTATATATATATATATATATATCCCATTCATAGTTACCATGACTTTATTCAAAAATTATCCAACGTGCAAATTCTGCCATCAACAGATAAAGAGAAACTCAACGAGGCACTGGAGTCGAGCGAACAGTCTGTCACGTCATGGACTCGAAATTTGATTGAAGAAAATACATCATTAAAAGAAGAGGTAGAGGCCTTGCTTATGAAGTATAGGGAACTCAAAGCTGAATGTAGTGCATTAAGCAAAAAGCTAGAGTCGACAAAGAGCGGGGCTAATGTCCATATAAGAGATGGCACAAAAGTGAAAGAAGAGACATCTAAAGTGTCCCAAAGAATGCGAGCAGATAGTGGCATTAAAAATGTCATAGTAGCTAAGGATGACGATGTGATGCTGGTAGATGAGACTGCAAGTGATGACGTTGATTCAGATGTTGTAATGAGTAGTAGGTACAATGAGGCAGAGAAGAAGCAAGAGCAAGAGTTGACTATTACAGAAGATGTAGTACAGAATAGCTCTTCCTCCCCATCTATGGTAAGAAATTGTTGTTCAGGTGGAAACTCCAGCACTTTTAAGCAATCTGTGATTAAACAGGAGCGTAATGTGGCTGAAGAGATGCAAGGGAACGCTTCCTTTATTAGGAGTCTAATTGAAGAAAATGAGGATTTAAAGAGAAGAACGGGACAGCTTTGCATTGAGAATGAAGAACTGGTGACTGAGTGTAGGATGATGTCAAAAGGGATGATATACAAAGCAAATGAAGTGTTGGTGCTGGAAGATCGCATTAGAGATCTGGAAGAACATTTAGAGGTATCACAAGGTCCAATTGGAGTGTTGGAAGATGAGGATAGAGTACCAGTAGGCCACTTCAGTCAAACCAAGTGCAAAGTGACTCCCGCCTTTTCAGATGGGGGCTCATGGAGACGGAGTTTCCGCCTGAATAAGAAAGACATCCTAACACAATCGATTGCTGAAAAGGAGTCAACTTCAAAGGATGATGGGGCAAATGAGGAAGAAGAAGAGGGCAGGCAAAGATTAGAGAGCATTGCTTGTGGAGAAAGGATAGACGTAATCATTGAACAAGAAGAAGAAGAGGACGACGACGATGACGACGAATTTTCTTTGCTAGATGATGATACCCTAACAGACATTACCTTAGACAAGACATTGACAGAGGAGGAGTTTTGTATGGAACTCATTGCATTGGCTTCGGATCCAACTACTCAATATACAGCTACGCCAAGGAAAATCAATTCTGAAGAAAGTGGTAGTTATCCTGAGAAGGAAGTCAATTGTTATGGTGATAGAAGAGCAAGTGAAGACGCAATTGGCATAGAAGACGACTGCATTGTGAAGAGTGATGGAAAATGGACGGAGAATAGCTTTGCGATGGAAGGAAATGATGCTAAGAAGGATAAGGCTGAGAGAGAAGATTGCGATGAACAGCAAGAAAGAGAGAAAAGAGGCGTAGAATGCAAAGACAAAGAACCAGTGAAGACGGAGAGGAGAGAAGATGTCTCAATGAATAATAGCAGCGAATGGAAGAAGTATTCTGTGGAAGAGGAAGAAGCTAGAGATGCAGGAAATCAGAAGGATGCTGTAGCAATTGAAAGCAATATACGAGGTATTGGTGGAGGAACACATGAAAAGAAGAAACACACGAGAGATGGTACACCACGAAAAGGTGGAGAATTCACAGACGAAGTGCAAAATCATACGCAAGGCAGTTATAGTCTTACGAAGTTTATAGAGCAAGTGTGGAGCATTATAGGAGGAAGTCGGCAAATAGAAGATGTCGTCAGTGTAAATGGAAACAATGTCTGCTGTGATGATGATCAAGTTGCACAAGTGGCTCACGGGATTTGGGAGTTGAAAGAAGAGAACTCTGAACTTCACTTACAGCAATACGAACTGAAAGAGGTTGTGGACTTTTTGAATGCCGAAGTGAAGTTAGCGAAAGAAGAGGTGAATGATTTGAAGACGAGCAGAGATGAGTTAGAAAAGGAAAGAGATGAGCTGGCCAATATGTGCAGAGAGCTTAACGACAAGTGTAGGGGGATGCAGGATGAAAATTTGAACATCTCCACCACATGTCAGCTTCTTGAAGAGGAACACCAATTAGCACAATGCCTAGTCAAGGACTTGGAGCAGAAGTACTTTCAGAAGGAAGAGATGTTTCTCAAATTGGAAGATCAGTGCAGAAATCTTCAACAAGAGAAGAGCAACTTGGCGGCGCTTAGAGAAGAAGAAACAGCAGACTTAGAGAAGAAAGTAACCTTCTGGAGCCGAATCTGTGGAAAGTTATATTCTTTCTTGAAAAAGGATAATGCTGAGATGGCAAAAGTCGAAGAAAGATGTGATAAAATAAGCAAGCTGGCCAAAACGGAGAGGTCTCGCAGGAAGAGGGCTGAGCGACAGAATAAAAAGCTGTTGAGAAAAGATAAAATTCGTAGCGAGATTCTTGGCAGTAGAGCAAAGATAAGCAGAAGGATGGGTGAAAAGATGCTTGATCTGCAAATCGAGATTGAAAGATTGCAATCCGAGATCATTAAGGTAAAAGCAGATTGGAATGGATTCGAGGACAGTTATAAAAGTGCAGTAGCGTTTAGTACTGAATTGAGAAATGAGGTTGCTGCATTGGAATCTAGAATTAAACTATTTGAACAAACTCTAGATCGAAGAACAAATGAGCTTACTAAAGTGCTAATCGACAAAAAGCTCACATCGGAAGAATTAACGAGGGTGAGAAAGGTGAAGAGAGAGCACAAGAAAAAGGTGGAAGAGCTTATTGAGGAAAGGAGATCTATTGCAATCGAGGTTGAACAACAGGAAGGAGAGATAGTTGAAGCCATGGAAAAGATCAAAGAGAAGGAGATGCTGTTGAATGTATGCAGGGCAGAGTTGGAGAAGATCATTGACAAATTGAAAGTGGAAGCTGAGAACAGACGTTTGCTAGAACTGAGCGTCAAAGAAGAGAAAATGATCAGGGAAGATGTTGAGCAGAGACTAAGAGGAACCGTTCAACGGCTTAATGAAGCAGAAGAACGCTTGGAAGAAGCGATGAAGGCAAACGAAGAGCTGGAGAACGCCATCGAAGCACAGCAACAAGAACCAGTGAAAAGTGAAAAGAAACGGGGAATCTTTGGACGCTGGTTTAGGCGAAGGCAACGAAAGTCCCATCAACGATGGTGCTTCTAACGCGAGTTTTGAAGTAACGTTCATACAACGAATAGAAAACGAGAATTGTAGTTTTGTTTTATGATATTGTAGTATCCATTATTGATTAAGCATTCATTTCTGTTGCCCTCTAGGCGGGAACATATTCAGGGCCTCGCATTGAGCATGAACTACATTTCGAAGAGAGTCTGAGTTGGGCCTATCCATCCCAGCATGCATTGTGTGAGTCTTCTAGATAACAACTGCCTACCATTTGGGCTGTTAAAACTCGGGCAGGCTTGTCGTGCATGTTGATGAAAGTCGCAAAATTACAATAGGGGCACTAGTTTTTCAAAGGTGCGTAATTCTGGTGCAAAAACGGCATGCTTAAATGCCCTCGCCACAAATCTGTTGCAGAATGGTCTCCAATGGTGTGCAGCTATTGCAAATGGTGGCCATGAAACTGTGACCATATCAGAAAAATTATGTGAAGACTGTTCGTGCAGGCAGGAACAGGAAGTTCATTTTGTTAAAACCTCCTGTAGGCCGACGTACACAATCACATACAAAACAAATTCTCCTGATTCGATATAGGTCATACAAAAGTACTACACATTACACACTAAGCGTAGCACGACACAAGGCTATTCGTACAAGCATTTGTCTATTTAAACAGTGTGTTCAATTTCCATCATGGACAATGAAAATGAACAGCTTCAGTATGGGCTTAATTTGCTTTCATGTATGGCTTTATAGGAATGGAAGGAAGTCGATTCATTGAAGACACAGAGAGATATTCTCCCTGGGAATTTGTTCTTTATTTTTAAGCATAGTCCAATTCCCTGATGTCCCTGATTTTGTAGACACCCTATTGTGGTAGGGAGGACGGCCGAGAAGTCATCGGCCCGGGGGAACAAGAGAAAAACAATGCCCCCTGAGTGAAAAGAACAAAAAATTTTCAGGGTCTAGAAATTAATTATGGAGATTTCCTGCCGGTTTATGTTATGAAGTCCTAGATCTTGTAGCACTTGGCATAAGGGCACTTGGTATTAGGGCCCTTTATCAATAGTGACTCTACAGCCTTGGTGATTCGAACGTCGGAAGGCAGCCTGCAATACCACGTTCTGGTAGTGAATGACATTTTTACTTCTTTTTTCAGTCTTTGGGCTCTATTAATACATTTCCTAAGAGTACTTAAGTTTTTGCTGAACTTTAATAGTCTGAAACTTTTGTGGGCGAGATGGCTAGAATGCGGAAGGTCTACGGCTCGAACCAGACCCGAGTTCTTGACCGAATGCTCGCTCACTGTTCACCATGCAATGAATGGGTACCTGGCGGCAACAATGCGTAGGTAAAAGCAGCGAGGAAAGGAACTGGGTTCTCTAGCTAGCACGCCTATGGCTCAGGGTAAGTATCCTCTCTAACAGCGATTCCCCTACGTATGGAAGTATACGGGACTACCTTCACAAAATTTGTGCCTTGACCTATTGTTAAGTGTCAAAAGATGCACTTTCGCCCAAAACATAGCATTATGTTCCAGTTGTGAAGCTAGACTAAAGTTGATGGTCGTGCTCATCAGGGACGTAGCGACCAGTAGTGAAGGGGTGTAAGACCCCCAAATCTTAGAACTTGAGAAAAGCCAGGTGAAATTGGGTCATTACATTGTCAAAATTTACATTACTCTTGTACAATAGTTGAAAAAGCGTATATGCAAAGGAATTATTTGTACTATACTTGCAAGGATCTTTATCAAACTAGCATTTTGCCAGCCAGCTGAGAACCTTTATTTTGGAAGTTTTGTCTCCGGGTCCAACCATCGAGTGCTCTATAGTAGAGACTGGATACAAGAGAATATCTATTATATTGAAAATTTTTGAAAGATATTCTTGCCCTTCTTTCCATAGCATATGTAAATGGCCAACAAAGGTTGCTCCAATAACCAAGCTAAGACGTTGATCCTTATTGTCCTCAGAAACTTTGTTCTTAGAGATGAAAAGAGTGGAGAAAGTCGTTTTGGAATCTCGAGGAATCTCCTTTGTAACTTCCCTAAAGATAATCCCTAAAGGAGACCGTCTGAAATCGAGGTTACAGGAAGAATTGTTGAGAAAGTTGAAAGAGGGAAGTGTTCCTCCTTGTTCTTCTTGCAAGCATGAAGGTTCACTTCGTCATTGTGTTGGGCGCTGTCTTCTTTAGGGGATGTTCTATTAAATAGTACTATTGATTAATGATCTAATTGCACGAGCATTGGGCTTTGCACGCAATCTCAATAGGTTAGTGAGAATTTTATCTTTGTGGTTGGACCAAGGTGCAATCCAAATATGAACTTAGGCCCGAAAGGCCGATGTCAAGATTAGCCATCAAGGTATTCCACCATAATATGCTTCCAGGGTTAGGGTTTGGCTAAGGGTTAGGGCTTTTGAAAGGATTAGGGTTTTGGTAGGGTTAGGGTTGGTTTTCTACTCGCCATTATGAAATTCCCCAAATATGGTAAAACATGTGTTGTTTTAGAAGGTATGTTGTTTTATATGTTCGTAACCATTTGGGAAACCGTAAATTTTTTCCACATTCTTAACCAACTTAGTGAGTACTTTTGTTTGATATGTAAATTGTTTGGAAAATGATTTTTGACTAATGTTGACATCCGTCCTTATGCTTTGCCATTTACACAACAATCTATAAGTGCAAAAGTTTTCCTGTGCCCAGGCTCCCTTTCCTATCTTTGTGATACTACAAAGGGTAATGGTTACATTGTAGTCGACGAAAAGGGTGATAAGTCGTGATCGGGGAACCCAAACTCCTCCCTTTCACTGTGTGTCCAATAAGCACTTTCTTTACATGTAGGTTTGGCTGTCACACCCAGAGGAGGTGCTACGGGTGTGTTGGGTCTGCCACCCCCCACGGACTGAAAATCAAGTATTTACTCTGCAGATTTAAGATTTTCAGCAGTCTACTCGGCAGAAGAGCACCTGTCCCACCGTGTGTTTTGTGTAGCCAACATTAAGACCACAGTTGTTAGAGAAAGACACTGTATTTGCTTAGGTTGCAAGGGAGAGGACAATTTACGTTATTTATGAGGTGTATCAATCTCTGTGCATGGACGTGAAGGTGCATTTAGGAAACGTTCTTTTGCGCTACTTGTCTTTTTCAACACACAGGTACAAGCTGACAGTTTTCTTCTTGGAGTATCAGAATTTGGCGCAGTCCATCACTTTTGCATTTGCCTGAGCAGACTTTCTCACGATAGGATTTACTTTCTAAAGATCAAACATTTGAGTTTTTAAATTCGTGCAACACAGATTGGAAGCTAGGATGATATTTTCCGTTCCAGAATGAAGATCAATCATTTAAACAAATTTTCCTACCGCGCAAAGGGGCATTTTCTCACGTTCCAGAGAGTGATTTAAAAATTTTTTCTGGGGACAAGCTCCCAGACTCCCAAGTCTCTTTGGACGAAATGGATACCAATAGATTTTCTCATTATTTTCAGATTTGCCTGACTAGACTCGCTAACAGTAAGATTTCTACTTTCAAGATCAAAGTTTTATCTTCTATATTCGCGCAAAATTGATTGGAGGTTGGTGTTATACTTTCCATCACAAAGTGAAAATCAATGATGAACGCATGTTTTTCTACTACGCAGAAGGGCATTTACTGACTTTTACAAAGATTTATCCCAGACCGCTAAGTGTCTCTCAAAGAAGTTGATACCTTGGTATGTGATAAGTGCTTCTAGATCAACGACTTACATGTGAAAAGCAGTTGGTTTATACAGGCCAACTAGGGGCCCTGGTGGTCTAGACTCCTGCCATTTTCAACATAGGAATGAAAGAGCCTTTTTTGTAGTGCCCTCTCTTTTCAACAAGGGCGTTTTCCCAACATGCAAAAGGTTTGATCTAAAAAATTTTCTGGGGGCTTGACCCCCGGCTTCCTATTTTCTCTTTCCTACCGTGATAAGAAGTGCCAATAAGAACCATTTCCCTTCAGAAACAATGATATCAGTAAACCTCCTGTAGTATTTCCTCCACTTACGAATCTGAAAGAAGTATTCGAAGACCATTTCTTCTTCAACAAGTTTTAGCATTAATTCGACCCATGCCCTCCAAAATCGCTAGTTGTGCGTCTTATATAACTTGAAAAATGGTTTACAAACAGCTTTGGTTTAAAAACGTTGAGTTCACACTCCTTACTCGGCAGATGGAGACCTGACACCCCCCCAAGAATTTTTTCCAACACTGCCCCTGGTCCCAACCATCCAGGTCGCCCCAATCTTTTGAATGCTGATCTCGTGACTATAATATCGAATTGTTTTCTACTCTTTTGCATAAATTACCATTTGCGGAAGTTCCTTCACATACAGACTTGGAAAGAGTTGTTGCGGGAATCCTAACTAGATGTTTTAAAAAGAGTCTGCGAGTGAATTGTCATTAACACCATGGAAGATATCATAGATAGTTTTCCTGAGGTGAGATTCGTATATCATATATTTTAGAACTCGGTTGTCGAAGACATACAAGCGGCACTGAATGATAGATAGGGCCTATCCGTGAAAGGCCTAATGCAGTCAACTCAGTGTTTCCCATACTTTTCAAAACATTTTACATAGCAGTCCCCTACTATATGCTTTCTCTACTCGCCGTCCTCTGGAGGATGGGTGGCTTTACAAATGGGCGTGGCTGGTTGGAGGTTTGCTACATACCTAACTTCTTAGGAAATTCAGCGAGGTACGACCATTTAAGTGGGCTTTTTAAATGCCCACTTCTATAAATATGTCTTCGTGAATGCTAGTAAATGGAAGAAAGTATACGCATCTATTATATACCTTGGTGTGAAGAGGAAAGAAGGAATCTGGGGCTGAGTCCCTAAAAGAATATACGAAACCACGTCCTTTACTTTGGCTTAGAATGCACCTCCCAAAATTAAGCTTGCAATGGGCGATAAGGAATTTCTATAGTTCGTAGCAGCCTTTTACAAGACTGTGACAGGACCTTCGAGGGCCAAGACAAATAGAGACAAACCAGTCTTAAAATTACTTATTTTGAAAAGCCAAACCACTAATAAACTCAAACGAGCGTCAACATCCTCTTACCATAGCACCCAGGCTCGTCTGAACCTCGCTAAATAACTTACGTATACTTACTCCTAATATAACAAAACGGTGTACAAAATTAGTCCAATTACTTCACTACTCAAAATGAACAACAAAAGAAAACGCTAACCCCTGAATTGTTACCATGACAATAATAAATCTACCTACATGTTCATACAATAATGCTACTCCTGTGATGAGAACCTAACTGGGAACCTACGCAATACGTCATTGTGACGTAGGAAACCAAACAAAAGCAACTTAAAATAAACATCACGTAACCTCTAAAGCTAAAATAAATTAGCTAATGGCCTAAGAATACTTATTACAGTTAACAAACAATAATATGGCGTACGATAAAATCAAATCACTATACAGTTCATCACAAAGACATAGCATCTTGAAGTAAGTATTTTGGTCAAACATCTTTGAAATTGACTCAGACAAACTCCAAATTGATTATATTTTCTACTCTTTTTCTTATCCGCAGATAGGTATGCCATCTACAATTTAGGATTATTTCCCATTAGATGCAAGATGCAAATCCCGATTACTCAGCAGCAACAGATGCACTTTCACAGAAAAATTCCAACAGAGTTTGAAAGCATGCGTTTTTTGAGTTGTAAAGGTTTATAACTTTGCGGAATAAAGGACTTCTAAGTCTTGGAGTGTGGCTCTACAACTTGCAAGTTTCAGCAGCTTCTCTTGGTCCTCCAACAACCCTTCATAGTCCCCCAGGGGACCGTAGACCCCAGTTTGGGAACCACTGGTATAGTGAGTCGCTTTGGGCCCCACATAGAGCTCTCATGGGGGGGCACGTACTCCCTATCATTCCCCCAGCCAGCGGGCCAATAGCAGTAGGGACTGTAAAACTTATTGACACAGCGTTTTGAACCAGCTGGCAGTCTGGTGACTTATAGTAGCTGCTTCCTTCCTTATGAGGTCCTTAAGTGAATTGTTATATCTAAACGATTGCGAGTTATGTTATTATGTAAACAGGGGTCTTCATTTTGGGTGGGGCTGAGCACCCTCAACGTCTTGTATTGCTCTTGCGATTTAAAGTGCATCGACCTTGCTTCCAATGTGTTACATTGTATTGCTATATGGCTATTGAGATCTTTCTAGATGTAGGCTAAATTATGTAACAATTAGACTGAATCATTGTCTCCAGCTTAAAAAATATGGGCGTAGCTGCCAATAGGCCAAACCCACTTTATGAATTTGCACCGAGAGCCCCCTGTTAAATATTTTAGAAGTAAATCTTGTATGTAAACGTTTTAACTTTTGGTGCTTGGAGAAAGGTTTTTATTTTAAAATGATATGTGATTTCTTTTGTTGCGAACAGCACTGTTGAAAACCGTCTACAGTGTGAGCCCACCATTAGTGGAAAATGTTTTCCAAAATTTCGACTTTTCCAGTGTTAAAGTCTGTAATATCCGTTGCGCTCCATCTGTAGTGTCCGTTACACAAAAATTTCAAGTTTACAAATGGGCAATACTTTTCACAAATTCCACACAACTGTAATTCACATTCAGTGAAAGTAGGTTGATAAAGTTAGAAATTCAGTTGAGTTCACAGTTTAAAAATTGTACCAGCACTTGATGATAATATGATGCAATGCAGCGGTCAAGGACCTATGGCTCGCGAGCCACATGTGGCTCTTTTCAAGACTTCATCCGGCTCTATGGCTCGTAGACAAGTCTTAGCAGATTTCTTCAAAGCATTGCAAAGCAGTGAATACCTCCAAAGTTACCACTTGTGTCATCTTCAGTTGTCATATAGCCCGAATTGCTAAGTTTGTATCGAATTAGCTTGTGGTCCCATGCGACACCAGTGCTTAATTGTATGGTTCTCATGGAAAGCCATTTCAAAATATGAGGCTCTCATGGAAAGCCATTTCAAAACATAGTTTTTTCAGCCAACAAGGTTCCCGAAACCTGACGTAATGTCCGGTTACAGCCATAAAAATATCACTAAGTTACACAAAAATTAAGCAATAGTTTGCAGTTTATGTAAAAATAAAGCTCCATTATGTTTGGTTAAAAAGCATGTAAGTGTTTGTGAAAGAAGCTTACCAAAAAATATGAATTTGAGGCAAAACATGGCAAGTTTCATCATGCTGTACAGCATGATAAAATTTGCCATAAGTATTGTCTGAAATTCGAACACCTCTGGGTGGATATAGCCGCTCAACGTAGCGAAAAATATCCATGCCGATTAAAATGGCAAGTTACAGTCTTTTCCAAACAAAAATCATGTACATTAACCAGTGGAGGCAAGTCAGTGTACTCATTTTTTAACAAATTGATATTGCACAATTTCTTAATTTTTCATGGACAAAGTACTAGAGTTTCTTAATTTTTTGACCGACCTAGTACTCGTTTCTTATCAACCAGTTTCTTATAAAAATCGTGTAAATCAGCTTTTGTTAGCTGGAATCATTCCACTTCCTGTTTAGCTGAGCAAGGAAGTTGAAGAGTAATCATTTTCTTCGATACAGGCACTCTTCAAAGACGCTTCACCACAATCAGCTAAAGTTGGATTTCACCCAGACACAAAACTTGCATGCAGAGAGGGCAAGGTGCAAGGGTGAGTACCTTAAATCGTCGAATTAGCCTCCTGGGGGCTTATTTATTTTGGATTTTTGCATGGGAGCTTATTCAAAGGGGGCTTATTTGAGGGTGGGGGCCTGAACAATTTTTCCAGTAGTTGGTCATAATTCAGTTGAAGTTTTTTTACCAATGAATCCTTTCTTCGATGCTACACATCCAAGCAATAGGATGTTTTTTAAGGACAGGCAAACTTCCATTAATTAATGACTGCTTTTTCTTTCCTAGCACTGTACAGTACCAACAGACCCTCAAAAAACAATTATAATATAGCATAAATTCTTTATATTAAGTTGGTTTCCAGTCTGGCTAAGTAGTGTACTAATTAATGCCAACCAAAACTTAAATACAGGCTAATATGTTACGTTGAAAGAAAGATGTTACACGTCAATAATAACTAATTTTTCAAGTATAAATCTATCAACAAAAATATCTTAACAATCATAAAAACCCTAAATTTTCAGCAAATCTTTTACACGATCTACAGTTGCAATCAAATTGATGGTTATTAATGCCTCTTTTGAAGCTATTCAATGTCTGGGACTCTTTTAAGGAAGATGGTATTGTACGTCATATCTTCGCTCCAAGAAAATGTGCATTTTCAATACCATACCCTGTCGTGCTTGGATTTGGTGCCAAGATATTTCTGCCACTATGAAGGGCGTATGAATTATCTTTCTCATCAAAGATTTCATTCATGAAACTTGGATTGAGATTCTGTTGAGTTTTAATAATTTCAGTACCAAGCAACTGTATATTTTTTGTGGTGAATGGACACTGTGTTTCCTTTCATCAATAATTTATCGAAATTTGAACAGCTATCCTTGTATGTGATTCTCAAACCTCTCTCGTGAACTTTATTTATTTTCTTATTTACCGACCTATCATGAAACATCCAAACAAGTGGACAGCAACTAAACTGAGAAACAACGAAGGCGTTCATTATAATCCGCAGTTTCTCAACATCCACATAGTTTGAAATACTTGCAAGTGCATGCAGTTTCTGTAGAGCTTTTTTACAAAGTGAGTTTATGTGGCTCTTGAAATCTGGGTGTTTATCTATCGTGGTACGTAAAAGCTTTTCTACAACAGATTCTGTTATTAAAGTTTCACCTATCTATACTGATCCGTCAGCGTTTTTCTCCCCAAATATCAAAAAATGACATTTGTCAGGATTGAGTTTCATATTATTATCAAGGAACCAATTAGAGAACTTCTGAGCATCTGCCTCAAGGCTAGATATAACATGTTCTGATTCATTACAACACATTTAGATGGTCGTGTCAACTGCATAATTGCAAATTTCAGTCTCTTTCACCAAAAAGAAAAGGTCATTTATAAATACTTTAAATAGAACGGGCCCCAAAACAGAGCCTTGGGGTACCCCTCTAAGTAATTCCTGCAAGGAACTAAAAGACCCATTAATCTTAGCTCGTTGTTTCCTATTAAAAAGATAGTCATGAGCAAGTTTTAAGGCCGCTTTACTGAAACCTTAAGCTTCAAATTTTGCAATAAGTAGTTCATGATTCAGATAGTCAAACTCCCTCGAAAGGCCCATTAGAATTGCACCTGCGATCCCTTTCATGTCTAGGAAAGATCTACATTTTTCAATCAATCTGAGGAGCGCATGTTGGGTGTAATAGCATTTACGATACACAAAAAGATAAGGAGACTATATATCATCCATATAGAGAGCAATTTGACCTGAAAATGTTCTTTCGTAAATTTTGGATATTTCCGGTAAGATTGTTGTAGGCCTGCAATTCTTTTTAGCAAAGGCATCACAATTCTTACAGAAGGACATTATGTCTTGCTTGTATCTACACTCTCATGTATGAAGAGTTGTACCAAAGGAGCAAACAAATCCGAATGTTCAGTTAATATTTCCACAAGTATACTATCAAAAGGAGAAGCTTTAGAGGGATCTAGCATCTAAAGCTTACTCAATGCCTCCTCCATTGAAACATGCTGGAAGGCAGATTCTTCACTGATAGTTACGCTTTTTTATCAGTTGTATACTTGGGTGGCGCTTGTATTATTTACCGCAATATCTATACGGTACAGTAATTCGTTTGTTTTTATCAAATTCTCCTCTACCTCTAAGATTTCTAGGCTAGCAGTGATCTTGACAAAGTAATCGTTTAGGATTTCGGCAAAATTCTTATCATCAGAGACCAATTAATTACCCTCTAGTAAGACAATGCTTTAGGGGGTTTGAATTTGATCTGAACAAGGGGGCTTTACCTTTCTTGTAAACGTTCTATTATCTCAAATGATTTTCAAGCGGAGATTTGCGTAGTAATCAACCTTCACTTTACGCAATATCTCTACACATTTGTTGCGCATATTTTTGAAAGAATTCCATCATAATACAAAACAGCGCCAAACATCGTCAAACATGAGTTGCATAATGTTCGAATATAAATGTTTGATCGTGTAGACTACTTCATCATGCAATCTTGAACATTTTCAAACATGTTGGGTGATGCTCGAGAATTTTGCAACATGCAGCAAAAATCTGATGATGTTTGACGATGCTCTATTTACTAACCAACCAAGTTTGCTGAATTAGCGTTTGCGCAGCATGCCTAAAGATACTCCCAATAGCATTATTTGAGGGTGTTTGACGGCGTTTGAAAATATTTCGCACACCTTGAACATCGACAAACACAGATTTGATGATGATTTTTATGATGATTTCTTATACCAGCTACGTTCTTTATTATATTCTTTTATCAGCCCGGCTGTGTGGTAAGACCCACATAAGCGTCAAATCTTGATTGGCTAACAAAGGAATCACCATCGAATGATTTCTGCCAATAATGTTGCGGTAATTTCTCGAACGAATTCTCGCAACATTATTGGCAGGAATCATTCGATGGTGATTCCTTTATTAGCCAATCAAGAAATGACGGCTATGTCGGTGGGACGATTTAGGTAATACGCAATTTTTAAATTAAGGTGCCCCGTTTGTAACAACTTTTTCAAATATCTTATTATTGGTCTGTTTGTAGTGTAATGGCAAAGGTAGTTGCAAGAGGTGATTCAGGTGTTGGAAAGACCGATATAATAAGGTTGGTAGAGTTATTTGAGGAAGTTAAGCTATTGCTGCAATTACCCTTCAAGAGTGATGAATTGTTTTTACTTCAAAATCTGAATTCCTCCTGAATATGATGCATGGCGAGATCAAGTGACAATAAGTTATTTCAAAATATACTTTCAAGTGACAATAAGATACTTTCAAGTGACAATAAGCTATTTCAAAATATTTATTTAGTGTAGTGGGATTTTTTCTATGTACAGGCCATGGGATAGTCAGTCTTCTGCTCCCCATGGTATCGTCCTTGTGTTGTTTATATGTATGCATTGCAACTGTGACATTAATATTGTCGCCTCTCTCTCTCTCTCTCTCTCTCTCT
>OLMO02000262.1:5228946-5240128 GCA_900291935.2 Cassiopea xamachana | reverse complement strand
ATATATATATATATATATATATATATATATATATATATATATATATATATATATATATGTCGAAAGGAAAAAGTACAATCTGCGAGTGAGATATAGGTCGAAACTTAAAGAAGGCATTCACAAACAAAACTCGTTTCTATTGCGACTAGTTTTGTCTGATCATGCAGACTCTTCAGGCTAAACTAATCAATTTACTCTAGCAACCTTGCATTCATACATTTGGATTGTAATTATGCAGAATCAAGAAGAGATACCTATGAGAAGAAGACTAAGATGCTGGACAATGAAACTGATAATATGATTGTGACAAAGTATGACAAAGATCCTGTTAAGAAAGAATATTTAAGAAATCAATGGAAATCTGAATTTAAAACGAAAGAAGCTAAATCATGTCAAATGTGGCAACTAAAGGAAGCTGAAAGGAGGTCCAAGATGCATACAATGAAGATAAACGCCAATCCAGCTACAACACAGTTCAATAGAAAAAAGCACAAGGTGACGAAAGCGGAGTCTAAAATGATGGCAAACACAGACAGTGAAATACTAAGAGATAGTATTACGATGAAACTTAAAGAACTTGAACATGAATATATTCGAGAAATAGGTGTACGCTGAAGAATGTGGAAAGTCCTTTAATGAATCAATACTTGAAAAGGTTAGAAGAAGGAGAAGAAGCTTTAATGGTTGAAAAAGAAGAAACTCTGACAGCGCCAATAACGATAACAATGATAGCACTTATTATTATAGTAATATTTGTATAGCTCATGGCAAAGACAGCAATACAGCAAAATTTAAGACAAAAATTTATTTGCCCATTAGAAAGTTGATGAAAGCTAGAAGAAGACTAAATCTAACGTCAAATGAAAACGATCAGCATTTCACGCATTATGATAAGCAAATACAGCAATTTAATTAAGAATTTAAATCAAACCTTATGTCTAGCGTAATAAGTGAGAGAGTTGAATTTTACGCATAATAACAATCCAAATGTATGAATGCAAGGTTGCTAGAGTAAATTGATTAGTTTAGCCTAAAGAGTCTCCATGATCAGACGAAACTAGTCTCAAAAGAAACGAGTTTTGTTTGTGAATGCCTTCTTTAAGTTTCGACATATATGTTTTAGCTGAGTCTATGACTTTAAAGCAGCTCTCATCACAAGAAGCTTTACATGTTTTGGAGCTTTGCAGGTGTTTATAAACGTGTGAATTTTTATCTGTGAAAAGATGCTCTCGAACTCTAGTTGAAATGTGTCGGCACGTTTCACCAACGTATACGGAATTACATCCCGCACACGTAAATTTATAGACAACACAAGAACGGAGCGATCTAGGCACAGAGTCTTTAACTTTCATCAGGTTTTTTATCTTCAAGGAGGAAAATGCTAATTTAGTTGTAAGATTACTGCAATATCGTTTGATTAATGTGCGAACTTTACGCTGGGCAAAATTGGAAAAGGGAAGATAGGGTAGCTTAAAGTAGAGAGTATTATTATTATCAGATTGTGCAGAATTACCATTATTGTCAAGATATGTTTTAACTACCCTATTTATTAAATATTCAGGAAATTGATTTCTTTGGAAGATGTGTGTGAGCTTTTTGACATCATTATTAAATGAAAAGAGAGAATTATTTATCTTGTAAGCTCTATCCACTGAGTACGGATGAGCCCTATTTTGTAAGAGAAGGAAGTGAAGCTGAAGAAATTAGTGAACAATCCAGTGAAAGTCTTTTTCCGATAGGTTGAAGTTTTGAGACAAGAAGGATCATTATTATCAATGCACACATCAAGGAAAGCCAGAACCTTGTTGGTTTCCTTTTCTATAGTGAATTTGATATTCGGATGTTGTGAGTTAATAAAGTCAAGAAATAGTTTAGCATCATTCTCATTGTCGAAAACACAAAAAATATCATCAACATATCGTCGATAGAAAAGATTAGAAGGACCTTGATAGTTTTTCAGCCATATTTTTTCATGATGCCCTAAGAATAGGTTAGCCAAGACAGGTGCGAGAGGAGAGCCCATAGCAACACCATCGATTTGGTCAAACACCTTACCATTAAACAGAAAATGAGTTTGAGAAGTAGCAATTGAAAACATCTTGACAACTTCAGCCTTAGAAAATGTTAACTTAGTGTTTCCCTCAGTGATGTAAGAAACTGCAAGATCAATGGACTCTTTAAGAGGAATGTTAGTAAACAAACTAGCAACATCAAAAGAAACCATAAATCTGTTAGAAAGATCAATAGTGTTGAGTTCCTGGACAAAGGAAAAAGTGTCAGAGATAGAGTAAGTGCTGGGTAAATGAGGTTGCAGAAGATTGCAAAGATCTTTGGCTAAACGATAGTTATAAGTGTTTATGGAAGATACAATAGGCCGAAACGGTGGTACTTCATTAGGAGACTTTATCTTGTGCATTTTAGGCAAACCATAAATAAGTGCTGGTTGTGAACCTGATGGATAAATAGAATTGTATATGTCTTTATCAATTTTACCTTTCTTTTTGAGATCCCGTAGAAAACGCTGCAATTTGCCCTCTCTGTTTATAGTAGGGTCATTGGAAAGCTCCTTAAATTTATGCTTATTATTTATTATGTCATTTATGCCCTTAATATAATCTACCCTATTTAGTACAACCACTCCATTCCCTTTATCAGGTTTAAGAATAACGATGTCCTTATTTTTATGGAGACTTTTTAACACTTTATGAGTTTTAATATCCTTATTCGATGGCTGAAATGAATTGACATATAATTGCGCGATGTGAGAGAGATCAGATTTCAATTTGCTATCATTACTTTTATCAATTAAGCGGCTTTTATTATATATATATATATATATATATATATATATATATATAATTATTTATATTGTCACCTCTATATGTACCTGACATGTTGGGTACCTAACATGACATTTATCAATTTTTATTTTACACCTGCAATATATTTTATTTTTTCAAGCCAGTAGGCCTTAATTAGCGCACCCCGATAGCGCCATCTCTGCCTAAGTTTTTATGCATTGACGTAACTTCAATAAAATTTACCTTGTCCTGTTACTGCATGGCGTAACAACAGAATTCGGAGGAAAATGTCAGGCATAGGATCAGCATGAAATGCAAACTGGGGCTTGGAAAAACGAAACAGGAATTATAAGAAACAGCAATGACAGTCACAAAGACAAAGATTTGACTGATGAATAACATCGTCCCTTAAAATGATATAGTAGGGTTTGAATAGAACCAAGTGATCTTGAAGTCCCTTACCTTCTGTTGTGATTCACATCGCAACAATATTCCAAAGGGTCCTTTGGAATGTTCGTCCAGTATGTAGTAGCCAAATTTATTTTTGACTTAACCGAATATGTTTAGGACAGTTGATTGAAGGTTCGGTTTAGACAAAGACCTGCCATATAAGTGTCTACCCACGAGAGCCCTGCAATAGCATTAGCAGATCAGACGAAAGTGAACTGATAAGTAGGAAAACAGAATGTTAAAAAATGGAGGAGTAATGTGATAGAGTAGATACCAGACTGCCTAAAAGATAACCCAAAACATGTGCTTATGAAAGTATTCATTGAGAGTGATATGCAAAACACACCTATTTACTTTTTTTTCTAACTTCAACATTTATATTTACGTATAAATTCTACTCAGGGGAGGCAAAACTACATTTTGAAGCCTCTAGGGGCGTTATTCTCCAGGCCCCACTCAAGAGCTTTTTTGAAGGGTACCTGTGCGACAAAGCAATATTTTTACATACCCTCTAAGGTCTTAAGGGTTGCCAATGTAAGGTAAGAGAGGGGAGCTATTTCTCTCATTTTATGGAAATGCCCCCCTCCCCTCATAAAAGGTCCTCTTCCAAGACACTACTACTCATCATAGCACACCTAAATGGTACAAGGTGTGTAGCTATCCTCACACAAAGTCTGTTCCGTGTTATCTAATTTTTAACTCTACCATTCATCCACTCATCCTAATTGTTCAGTACACTGGAGTAAAGACTTAAAACATGAACATTGGAGAGGGTGTAGGATTATGAATGGTGCTGGTTCCCACACCCTTTTGATGCATGGATAATAAATGCACTCGCATTCTTTACTGTTGTTATGTCCCTATCTCAAGAATTCGCTTTTGTTGTAGAAACCACAAACTGTGACTATTAAAAAGGAATGCTAGAGCTAAAAAGTTACGTGATACTTTTAAGTTTGCCCAATAGTTATATTGCAGAATTTATTGAAGATACGAAAATGTTGCAGAAGCTACCAAACAGTATGAATTTATTGATTAGCATTTTAGGAATCCTGCTGGTTGATAAGTAATGCACTTTCTCTAGTAGACGGAGTAGCGAGGTGCGATAGTATCGGAGAGTGTAGTTAAATACCATTGAATTAGTAAGATGGTTTAGGAAGTGGTTTGTTACTGCTTCCTTGCTTCTTACAAAGTGCTTTGAACTACTCTTGCTATCGTCCTTATAGTGTAGTAAAATTTTCTGCATGTAGTGTTTTAGGTAATTCGTATTTGTAAGCATTTTACTTGAGTGAAAAACTGAAATATTGCTTTTATAATTGTATTAATGTTTTATACTATGTAAATATATTACTTTGTAGAACGTTTTCAAACTCTTCATCAATTTCATTTCTCTCTCTAGATACATGCGCGATGTTTCTGAACGAGATTCTAGTACAATTGGAATAGAGTTTGTAATAAAAAAGTATATCATTTTAGAAACAGCTCTCAAAATGCAAATGTATGTCCAGCTGGCTGAATTGTTTCATAATTGTACGATTTACTTCTATTTTTTAAGTTCTACTGAGGATGAAGTATTTCCATTTCATTTAGAGGCATGCTATAGTGAGGCTGCAACATCAATTCATCTTGAAAGTCTGTTTTTTAGTTCATATTTTGTTGGTAAAATCCCATCTTTGTTTAGTAGTTGTGAGGCAGCTATGCACTGAACAGCAAGCACGTAACTGTATGAAATTCCCTAGAGGGCCAAAACCTGCTTGAAAATTCGCTTTAGGGGGATAAGAACCTTTCTTTATTATGTACATCTCCATGTTAATACTTATTTTGAGGGCAAAACTATGCAAAATTTTTCATTTGGAGGAGCATTCTCCCCCTTGTCCCCCCTGCATTGATGTGCCGAGACATCGTCTGTTGGGGGGGGGGGATTTTGACCTATTGACCAACTGTTGTTACTCAAAACAATAAGATCACAGAAATTACTGTTGCCAACTCTCTTGCAGCATGGCTGACTTTTAATCAACTTTCTTGTGAATTTGATAATATTGGGGGCGCGACGCCCCCACACCCTCGCGCCCTCCATGGATATACCAATGCCCCCTGGAAGGTACGTGCCTGCACTGTATCATTAATTATGTGGCAAAAGGAAATGTTTATCTACGTGGAAGCCATGTTTCACCATATAACTCATTCTCCCCCCTTATATTGACCCTTTTTGCATCACAAAGCCCCAATACATAAATGAAAAAACCTTCTTTGAGTGCCACAGATGGAGAGCACATCTTGTCGACGAGTTTCATTTACAACGGCCACTTACAACAATCAGTACCATTTAAATAAAAAAAATACAATCTCAACTAGTTGTCTTCAAAGCCTTTGCCATACCTCTCATCCATAGGTAGCACCAGAATGGAAATCTTAGGGGGGCGGCTAGCACTGCCAAAGCACCGACAGTGAGCGTAGCGAAAAACTTTTAGCGGACCACGCCCTTCAAATTGGCTGAAGAACAGATCGTGAACGTGCCGACGATATGCAGAAAAATTCAAAAATTTAGGTGCCGACTGGGGCAAAGTCAATTTTAGGGGCCTCCAGTCCCCCTCAAGTGCCCCAGCGTGCGCCATTCTTGCTCTGATTGAATTCCATAGTTCTATGATCACCAGAAATGGCAGCTCAGCTAAATAATTAGTTTTGAAAGTTGTTTGAACGTTACAATTTATTTTCAGTTGGGATACAGCAGGCGTAGAGCGATACAGAACAATCACTTCCGCTTATTACAGAGGATCGCATGGTATGTTTTTGTCAGCTTTTATTTTGCAAATGATATCGGTGAAGCATATAAAAAGGTGACGATTGCAAAACTGATAAACGGGAGAACATAAGGATGTCAGGGAATTTGCTGTTCTTGCAGATGAGCTAGAGCAGGGATCGGCAACCCGCGGATATTGGAGTTGGGCCCCTCGTAAGCATTTCAAAATTCAACTCAATTCAATTTTTGCCCCTTCATTTATAAAAGTTGCCAACCCCTGAGCTAGTGTAAAACAATTCGTAGCTTTACAGTTAAGTCAAATCAATATGGAACATCAAAATAACAATGAAAAACAACAACGCACATTAATAACAATTAAGGGTAAACTTTTTATACATATAAATGTTCCAGTTCGAAATGTTCAAATCCACAACGGCAAACAACTTCAGGTCACTGGCTTCCACACGATAAGTTACAAACCCTACTCAAATCTACGGCGAACGGCAACTATAAACTCACGGTGACTTACACGACTATTTTGCACGGCAACTGCAATACGACTGACTCAACAAACAGGTACAGATACTGATATCACATAAGCAACAAACTCACAATAGAAATTATCTTAAACACAGAGATGATGACAAAAGCGATGGTGATAGAACGACATGAACAGTGGCTGACTACAAAGAACAGGAATCAACAGAAATGAATGACACACTACACAGCATCCTGTAATTAAGAAACAAAATACAAAACTAGTGCTCTAACACTAGAGAGCACAAAGCATCACTTAAATACGAATAATTAGACCTTTCTTTCCTTGCTTGTTCGTTTAAATATTTACAAAGCAAACAAAAGCAAAATGATATCACATGAAGCATGGCACCAGGAGTGATCTCTAGGGGGCTCAGGGGGACTCAGCCCCCGTAAAACTCTTGCATTGGCTTGGCTTTTCAGAGTTCATTGGCCTTGCTTCTAAAGTACTACGATCAATTGTGCACTGCTATATGGTTATTGAAGCATTTCTTATTGTTGATTATACTATATCAGTGTTAAACCAAATTATCATGTCTCCATCTTTGAAAATATGGGCGTGGTTGTTCATAGAGCCTCCCTTGTTAAAGTTTTTAGAAATCACCACTGCATGGAACCACCTAGCATTACACATAGCATACGAACATAAGCAATAGATAATTAAATGGATCATTCACCCGCTATGTAACCGGGGAGGAGGGCACCTCCACTTCTATAACAAAATTTCAAGTACACATGTAAAGACATGCTGAATGTAGAGTCATTCAAATTCACATTAATACACTACCTAATTCACGAACTCTATCTCACAAATATTCTTTCATTCCTAGAACCTCTCAACTGTTAAACTCATTGCCAACCATTACTTCCCTGAATCCTAGAATTTGTCATCTTTTACATCTAATATCAACAAACTTGATCTTATCTCCCTCTCTAATTAGACTTCCCCATTTTCTCAGTTTTTCCTTTGTCGGGGCTTTGTTATATGCCCTACGACCTTGCCCCAAACTTACTCACTAAAAAAACAAAAACAGCATGAGGGAAAATTGCCCGAGAAAAGAGCGTAGCTTATCAATAATAGAAAAGGGTGTGTCATTAATGACATATGACCCAGGGAAAAGATTAGGCATCGAGGGAGGAGCATCTAGAAAGCAAGGCCTTCAGAATTGCCGGAACAATATACGAGCAGTTCAAAAGATTTTCCGACAAATTCCTCAATTTCTATAATTGGAGAGTGTTGCACGCCTATACCCCAAGAAACAATGAAATAAATGAATCATTCACCGGCAGTGGTGTAGCGTCAGAATATTCAAAGTATTCACTGAATACCCTACAAATTTCAAAAAAATAACAAGCTCCAATGTCAACGGTTATTGAAATGGCAAATGTAGTTTCCTTTCAGCAATTTGGCTCTTCTAAACTTCAATATAGTGAAACGCTGAAGCTGAGAGGCCTTAAGAAAGAAAGAAGAACTTCATGTTACACTTAAATCTGTCACGGGTACGCAGTGAATACCCTGGACGGTGTTCAACCAATCAAAATGCTCCATTTTAATCAATAAATTCCTCATTAATCTGCGAGAACAATGGGCTTGGACGCAGAAAATTATCCAGTGTCCAGCCTTGGTTAGTGATTGAGCAACAGTCAACAGTCGCTTGCGGCTGTAGTCTCTATTTCACGTTCATGAAAGCGATCATGTCTGTTGTCGAAGGGATGAAAAAGTATTTATGGAAGAATTAAAAGAGAGTTCCGTGGTTATGCATTTTTCAGCAAGCAATGTATAATTGCACTTGTGTTCCATTTTTGTGGTAGTAGCAATTGTGATGACCAGTGAAAGGCAAGTTATTCATTAACCTCTCTGACCTATGTTGCCTTAGGCCAATTTATTCACCGTATAACTCTCTCACCGTGGTTAGGAAGGGTACTATAATGTCTATTTTTGCTTAAGTGGTGAATGCTCATAGATTTCAAAGAGCTCCCTCGAGTTATCAATTCATTGGTCTTTTAAAATTCGAAACATTTGCGTACTGTTCAGTTCACATTTTTGACAAGGCCATTTGTCTACTACTTTCGCTGTGAAATGTACTTCCTGTTATCCGATTAAAAGCCTTCAATACAGGATGTTTACTAAGCAGCCTGTTTTGCCATATTTATGCTCAGGTTCAAGGAGCCACACAAAGCTACATCCAAAAACTTATAGAAACTTATGATAGAATACCTAGTTGCAGAGGTCACGCTAGGCGACTGTTCACACGTTACGCAACTCTTCCGCAAGAGCGGGTGCGCACCTCAAATTCAATAACAGCAGTCCAAATTCACATGAAAGGCCATGCTACAGACCAGTCACTAAGCTGTTTAGATCTGTTATCACTTCTATTAGTTGACAAAAGTTGTATTACAGAAAATGTGTGCGCAAATGAGCCTAGTCGAGCAAAATTATTGAAAGGGCTGAAAAAGCATTTGATGAGCAATGAAAATTAGCTCATAACCCCTCAAGAACGATTTGCAGTAAGATCAGCATTTTTGTCCCAGTTGTCGATAATTGGATATATTTACAGCATTTAGAGTATTTATGAAGAGGCATCATTGTAAAAGAATTAATGTTATTATTTTTATTATTGTTATCACAGTCCATACCCGGAAGAAATTAGTGCACGAGCGTCAATTCGCACGTGCACCCTCGTTTGTACTAGTGATTGCTCTTACTTATTTGGATTTGCACGTGCAATCCAAGATATGTGTATCCGCAGAAGAGAGTTTCTTGTTGCTGAAGCATGTCAAATATTTCATTTAGGACAAAAACTAGATAGAACAGAGTTATGAAAGCCGAAGGTGACAGTCACTAGTGTTGCAGTTGGGACAACATAGTTCCTATTTGGCATGTGCAATTGCACGATTAATAATGATGTTGGCACGGGCGATTTTTCGCTCGTGCGGGGGATTTTTCACGTGCGATCGCACGTGTCTCAGGGTATGAACTGTTATCATTATTATTATAATCACCGCAAGAGAAGACGCGCTTAAAATCGTCCTTTTAGGAAAAGGGTGGTGCCGCTTTCCTTATCAGCCCCAAATATCAAAACGGAAGGAGATAAAGAAAAAGTTCTTTTCATTCCTGAATTTTTGTGTTAACTGTCATGAAATAGCTGGGAATATCTCAATATCGACCATTTTCTTGTAATACCATTTTTATGCTAGAATTTCTTTAAATGCGACTTCTTGTGATCATATGAAAACTGGTTAAAGCTTTTCCTGCGATTCCTATTGCAGAGACAAAAAGTCTCTTTCTCTGCGATTCCTTCCATGTTGTGCGATATATGAAAACAAGGTTGTAAGAAGTTTTGCATCACAAATAGTAAAATTCATACGGCCTTGTCAAGCACTGTATATTAGCCTGCAATACTATGTATTTTGGTGCAAGCTTGGAACTATAGCTATTCACTGAAGGCCTAGATTCACATGGGTTAGCATGACTGGTACCAGTGGTGGTATTAGGGGGGGGCCAGGGGGTCATGGCTCCAGGCCCGGCACTTTTCATAACCCAGAAGGGGCCCTGCGTCTGAGACAACATTGAAAAGCATTCAAAGGAAATCATGTAAATACTTCAAACAAGGGCCTCGCAGATGATTTCGCCCCCGGGTCCCCGCGATCCCTAAAACCGCCACTGACTGGTACAAATGCTGAACGAATCTATTTTGATTCATGGGGGTCGAAACCGGGGGGGCCCGGGGGCACTGACCCCCATGTTTTGCATAGAATGGTATGTTTGTACTTCTTTTGTACTGCAGAATAAAGTACCATAGGAGAACGTTTCCACTTATTCATATTCCAAAATTTTCTCATCCTACAATACAAGAAATAGCTTAAAATACAAGAAAAATCCCTGAACATAGGACTGAGCGCTATAAGAAAAGCTTTCATTACTCAGCTCTTAAGGAATGGAATAATACGCCTAGAGACGTACGTGAGTTGCCAACAGGGGCGTCGCGACCGGGGGGGGGTGTGGGGGTGTGCTACACCCCCCTAATAGTTCCTCGGCAGGTAAATTTCAGGTAAATTTTGCTTAAAGGACAGACAGTTCAGGTAGTTCGGTGACTGGGAATTGTATGAAAACAATGAATATTGCAAGGTAATGCTGACATGGAAATGATATAATATTGAGCAATGGTAGTTTTCAGTGCTTGGCATCATATGTTGTTGCTCTGAAGATCAGCAAAATTAATATAAATGATGTCTTGCTGTGATATTTTGAGACATGAAGTCTAGCAGGAAACGACACAAAGGATTAGGCCCAGTTTAAACATCGAATTTCTGCCGTGTCGAATTAAATTGGATTTCACGCGGCAGTAGTGCGACTGGTAATTGATTTAGACATCGCACAAAATTGTGCCGCATCTAATAGATCTATCTTTGGCTATCGCAAAGGATCTTGGTCGTTAATTCAACTCAATAGAATTTAGGTATCAATTTGGCGCCAAATGCTCAGTTACAATAGACCACTTCGACTAACCGCGCAGGCGGGAGACTGGGACTAGATTTGGGGTGTAACAACTGCTCTTTCTTAGCAGTCGCAACAAGAGATCGTACGAAGTCTGTTCGCGTACTGCTATAACTTCGCTTTTAAGTCGCTGATTGTTGCATTTTTCTCTCGGATTTA
>OLMO02000262.1:5218725-5228846 GCA_900291935.2 Cassiopea xamachana | reverse complement strand
AAAGTGCTTCAATGGATAATAAAGCAGCAGAGAGGCGGGACTTCCAGGCCCTTGAAAGCTGCAAAAGCGTAATTTGTTGATGTTTTTTCTTTTGCTACTTAATCTCCTATATTTTCTACTATTTATTGCATTTTGTTGGCAAAAACCAATGAATGAAGCTATGTCTCTCTGTGTCGCCGCCATTATGTAAACTTAAACTGCGCATGCCAACTGATTGGATTATTTGTAAAAGATGGACCAGATCGTCATTTGATTTAATTCGATGCAGCAGAAATTCGACTGTTTAAAGCAAGTCGCACTCTTGCTGAATCAAGCGGCAGAGCTGCTGAATGACTGCCGCATTAAATTATTTAATGCGGCAGTTGATTTAAACATCGCATTACTGTTGAATTTAATCGACACTTAGGTTTTTTCTGACTGAATAATTTAATTCGACACGGCAGAAATTCGATGTTTAAACTGGGCCTTACTTGTGTCAGTTATATGCGGCTATCAAAAATATTGGTTTTCATGGCCTTGGCCCTTCAAGAAGCAGAGGAAAAGCCAACAATGAGCTGTAAGTAACTAACTTAAATATCAGAATATTTTATTTGACTGAAATAACATGCATCGAATGGAGAGAAAAAATCTTCATATTCAAATTGATATGTGATGTGATGTAAAGCTTTTCACTTACTGCATTTAGAGAAAACAAAGAAGGCCACACAGGCGCTGGTGCGACAACGTCTATACGTGGTCTCAGTTGAACTTAAACCAACTAAACTTGATAACATAAGACCGGAATCCATGAAAGTTATAGTCTCATGTTAGTACGCAATCTGGTTATACCGGAGAAAGCGGAATATGATGAATCATCGAAACTCCCACGAAATTAGCGACTTTGTGGCATTACATTATTGTATAGTTATGGTTTACTTTTCTCTATTATAGAAAATCCCGCGAAAAGAAAGAAGTTTGAGAGATCTAATAGGAGACGCGTGATATGCCTTTACTGTAACAGGGAGTTAAACAGCGATAATAAATTGTATCACCAAAATTCATTTCACGCTGGGCAAGTTTCAAAGTTCAAAGATGTTTATGAAAAGTCACAAAAACAGTTATGCTTTGCTCCACAGAAGCAATGGCAGGTAAGAAATCCCATTTTGAACTCAAAATCTTCATGTTGAAACGATCAGCTTTTATAAAAAAACCGTTGATACAGCACTCTCGATATTTAATTGGGCAACGCTCGACAATATTTCAATTTAAATGTACTGGGCGCTTGGGTACTTTTTGAGTTGGGTGTTGTCGAGCTAGTTTTGAAAATTTTTTAGAGTAAGCTGTAGACATATCTATTAGAAACCTATTTCTCAATTACTTCCTTCAGACCCAACACGCAGATGAAACTGACTTGATGCCAGATATTGATGATGGGAAGAGTGAAAGGGCGTCAACATCAAAAAGCCTAAAAAGCGACATCAACGAATCAGAACAATTGGTAACATTGATCTGCACAGAAAATGTACAGTTTTCAGAGAAAGATATTAGTAATGAGAACGAAAAGTCACATGAAGACAAGGAATTAACAGATGTTGCTGCAGACATAACCAAAGAAGCTTTAAGTGACAGCTATTTTCAATGCATAGGAAAACTTAAGTTTGCGGCTGAAAAGATTAACTCAGTGCTTTCATGTAATGCCACTGTTATTCATTTTGAATCATCATTTGCAGAAGTGGCAGCAATATGTAATACAGTGATGCTTACAATAGTAGAAGCAAAATCATTGGCTGACTCTAAATTAAAGATTGTTCAGAGTTTTCCTGATGAATTCAAAAACGATAGCATACCAGAAAGCAACCCCTTCATTGAACATGCTCCTGCAAAGAGACCTGAAAAGTTGACCCACAATCAACTAAGGCTTCTCATAGCAAACGGGCCATGTCAGCCAATTCTACATGTCTATTCTAAAAATATAGATATGGCAAAGAAAGGAAAACAGTGTTCGTTTTCTAAAATATGGTTTACAGAATATCCTTACCTCGAATACAGCCTGTCTAGTAATAAAGCATATTGCTTTGTTTGTTCTTTGTTTGGTAAAGTTGGTCCTTACAAAGAAAAGGCCGAGACAGCATGGATCACAGGAATGGAGGACTGGGCTAAGATGAAAGGTAGCCGTGGCAAGAACAAATCTGGAAAACTTCAAAACCACTTTAGCAGTTCATTGCACACAGCAGCCCTTGCAGATTTTAGCAACTTTGTACAAGATGACAATAAGATTGAAGCACTAATGACGAAAAAACAACGAGGAAATCTTATTGATGCAGAACTTCAAACTTGCAAAAATAAGGAAGTAATTGTGATGCTGCTAGATGTCACAAGAACTCTCTGTAAAAATGGTCTTGCTCTCAGAGGAGGCAACAACGACGAGAATGGCAATTTTCGACAAATTGTGGACTTGCTTTCGCGCCATAATCCAACAATGAAAGCTTGGCATGACAACCGCCAGTGTCGCAAATACCGCACCAGTTACTTAAGTCCAGAAAGTCAAAATGAGTTTATACAGATGCTAAGCGAAGAGGTAAGACTTGCTATTGAACAGCGCATAAAGCAATCAAGTATCTGTGCTGTGATAGCTGACACAACACCAGATATCAGAGTTGTTGATCAAATGTCAGTTGCTGTTCGATATATTAATAATGAAACCTGCAAACCAGAAGAACGTTTGGTTAAAGTTACAGAAGCCTTAGATAAATCTGGTGCTGGATTAGCAGCAAGCATCATTAGTTCCTTAAAGTCTGGCGGAATTCCTTTGTCAACAGTTCAATTTCAGACCTATGACTCTACAGCAAGCATGTCTGGATGTCACAAAGGTGCACAGCAAATCCTGAGTGAATCTCTAGGGCGAAATATTCTTTATACCAAATGTTTGCCCCATGGTGTTAATCTAGTTATTGAGCATGCACGTGACACTTCCCCTTTAATCTCAAAAGTTTTTGACACTGTGCAGAGTATTTATGTCTTTTTTCAAAAAGTACAAAAAGACATGCAGAGCTAGATCATGCAATTGGGAAAATTGACAATGCACTGAAGCTGCGAAGTCTGTCGCAAACAAGATGGTCAGCCAGACCTGATTCCATAGAAGCTGTGTGGAGAAGCTTGGATATTATCGTTGAGGTTCTTCATCTTAGTGAAGTAAACGGAGACCCAGAAACAAAAAGGAAAGCAGCCATTCTTATCAATTTAGTGGTAAACATTGACTTTATATGTGAAATCATGCTATTAAAGAATATTATGTATAAGACCAAACTTCTGTCTGATTTCCTCCAAGGAGAATCAATTGATATGGCTGCTGCAATGGTTGCCATGCAATCAACATTGAAAATTTTGGAGGATATTAGATCAAGAGAGACAGAAGTGAACAATGAAATTGAAGCTGCCATTGCTGTCGCTAAGTCTCAAGGCGCTAACCCACAAGCTGATTTTATACGATTACATAGGACACGAATGCCTTCAACAAGTAGCACTTTTCATAGCTCTAACATGGAATCAATGGAAATGTTAAAGCTCAAATTGTACTACAGGACACAGTTTTATGCTTTTATGGACACATTGGCTTGCGAGCTCAAGGACAAGCTTAAACTTGTTAAAGATACGTTTAATGATTTCCTTTTGGCACTGAATCCCGACAGCCCATGACCCCCTGAGGCAATAGCACGCCTTGTTGCGAGCTTCCCAACACTCTTTTCCGAGGAATCATCATCTGGAATTCATAATGAACTTCAGATCTTTTTCTTGCATGTGAAAAAGAATTCGAAGATGGTTCAAGGGGTGAATTATCAACAAGTACTGCGGGTTACTTTGCGTTGGAATTGGCAAGGCGTCATTCTCTCTTCAAGACTACTGCAAAGCTATATCAGTTGTTCTTATCTGCAGCACCGTCTGTGTGCAAGAACGAAAGAAGTTTCAGTGCACTGAGATTAGTAAAAAGCTACCTTCGTAGCACAATGTCAATAGATCGATTGGACGACTGCATGGTACTAGCTAGTGAAAAGGACCTCGTAGATAGCATTGATTTGACAAAGGTTGCAAAAAAATGGTCATTGCTCAAAAATCGACGCGAAAAAATTGAATAACTTTTAAGAGAACGACATAATTAGTATTTTAGGTATTTATTGCAGTTAATTCACTGATATAAATCACAAACTACAATGATAAAGTTGGGGTAAGTATTGAAACGTTCTATTGACGCCCATTGATGCCTTTAGAAGTTAGGAATTTATGTAAAATTTTGGTTTGATCAGGTAAATTTACAGCCCACACCCCCCCATAGAAGATAGCTTCACGACGCCCCTGGTTGCCAACAATAAATACTTTCAAAAGGCAACTGAAATTGTAGATGAAGAGCAAGACATAACTAAACACGACCCCCTGGAAGAGCAGCTCCGCGCTAAATAGGTTTTGTTTTTATTGTTCAATTTTAATAGCTACTTGTTGTTATATATAACTTAGTTCACAGATGTTCTTTTCTTTTTCTCAATAATTATGCTGAAGAGTTTTGTGTAAAAACTTGAATATGAATATATGAATATGCTTTTAGAAGGATGCTGTAGCCAAAAGGTATAAGTAGAATTTGGAGCTGATCTCCGACATAAGTGCTAAGCCCCATCACTTTAAAAGTCGTTTCGCGACGCCCCTGTGATCTAAAGATACACACTACTACTTCATCGTACTTAACATCCACCAATACTCAGTACCGGCGAGAGAGGGGGTAGCCGGGGTAATACTCCGGGGCCCTCGCCTCAAGGGGGCCCGTGAAATTTTTGCATTAACATGAAGCAATTTGACGATTGCATTATGAAATACCAATGTTTTATAAGAGTTTTGAATTGATTTAAAAACTCTTATAGAGCATTGGGGTGCTGCCACTCCGATACAGAGGGCCGTGCTGTTTATAGCCCCAGGGCCCGAGCTGGCTCTCGACGGGCCTGCCAATACTACACACACCTAGTCCCTTTGATTAGTGAATTTACACCCTAGGTTTCTATGCTCCTGATTCAGTATTTTTTTCATCTTCAGCAATCATGGTTGTATTTGACCTCTGTGACCCCGCCAATTTGGTTCATGTCAGGTATGATAACAAACCATATTAGCTTTAATGCTAAATATTTCAATTTTGCAACAGAAAGAAATACTGCATAGTGTGGCTTGGGTTCTATGTCTGAACACTGCATGACTTGTTCACAGCACTGCGTTAGACCAGCATAGGGGTCAAATCTTGATTGGCTATCCAAGGATTCACCATCGAAGGATTCCTGCCAATTCTCGAACATCAATGGCAGGAATCGATCGATGGTGATTCCTTTGTTAGCCAATCTAGATTTGACTCCTATGCTCGTTAGACCATGGTATGACCTAGGTTTTTTGAGTTTTGCAAATCACTTACTATCAGGAGACGAAAATTAAGGGGGGAACTACTGTTAGTAGAAAAAATAAGGTCAAAGAAAATTCTGTGGCCAACTCACTGATTATAGATCTCATCGCAGGGCAACACTTCTCACACCCCCAAAATATATTGAAGTATTGAAGTTACGTCCCTGCTTATTATCCTTAATTTTCTTGCATTCTGTGTATGGCCAAAGAGCTTGAAAATTTACTCAGTTTCCTTACCCATGACATTGTATTGCAGATATTGGATTGAAGAGGCTCGAATCTTCACAAAAGAAACTTCTCCAGACATATTTGTGGTTGGCAACAATAAAGACAAATGTGTAAGTAGATTTTTAAAGAGTAATGTATGTGCCTGTATCTTCCTCTGCATTGAAGTTCCTAATGCCTTCAGCTATTGCTGGCTGAAGCGTTTCGAATAGCTTTTTAGCTTTCCCTGTTTGCATTGGTCAAGAACTTTTAAGCGATTTTTAGCAAAACTAAGTAATACGTGGTCATGAGCGATCCTCCTCCCAAGTACCTAGGTCCTGGCTAGGCATATGCCTCAATGCTGTCTAGTTTCATGCAGACCACTCTCAGGTTTTATTGTGTTGGATGGTGTAATCCTTTTAGCTATATCTTAACAGGAAACAGGTGCACTGCAAGATATACGAGAAGATGCAAAAGCGCTATGTGGAGAATTGAACGCAGAATATTGGGAGGTATCAGCAGAATCAGGTAGTTTTCCTTAGTTTAGTTTCCCTGCTCTTTTGTCGAGTTAAATTGCACCTGCACATGGTCATATTGTTGATTTTTCTCAATCTGCCATACAAATGATAGATCTTTGAATACTTCAACTAACCAAACTTGAGTTGGCAGCGTTACTGTTGGCACTCGGTAGCTCTATGATGATATGCACGTTATTTTTGTCTGTAACTAGGACCAGGATAACTGGTGGGGTTTCCGCTAAGTGGGACCACTTTTCCATTCCATTGAAAATTCCTATATATCTCCATATACTTTCTGCGCCTAATAAGGGCCCCGGACAACGAAGACTCTCGCTAAGTGGGACCAATTTTAGGGTGTCAGCACCGATTTTGCTTTGCTTTAACGGGGGTGAGGCCAAAATTTTACATATCTGTTGCTTTAAATCAAGTGTTGATATGTTGGACTATTTTATTTAGGAATTATTATACAATCCTGAATAATTTCATAAAACGTAGGTAAAGGGAAAGAAAATACTTTTGACGGGAAGATTCCTATATAAAAGAGCATAAATATAAAGTCTTTAAAAAAAGTCCTAAAAAAAGTCTCGGCCGGGCTCGAACTCACGACCTTCCGGTTGTGAGGAAGATGCTCTAACCTCTGGGCCATCACTCCGGTTAAGAGCATAGATGGGCATGTCAAAATGCGCGTGTAGCTTGGGTGACTTGTGACCACTTACTTGGTCCTCCGCTTAATTAGACTACAATTGTATTTTATATTTCTCAGTTATCGAGAGTCCTGTTTTACTAGGACTCCTGCTAACTAGGGCTGATTTTGAATTCACCTCAGAAGTCCAAGTTATCGAGAGTGTACTATATTATTTTAAACCAATTTTGTAACGATGTTTAGCACTTAGCCAGTAATCGCAATCTTCATTCAATAAACAAAGACTAAAATAGCAGCTTTATATCAATTGTCAATATCTTTACTTTCTCAAAGTTGCTGAAGATCGCAAAAATTTGAGTTTTGGGAGTGAAGGAGGAAAAGAAGTGTTAGAATTAGAAAGTATTGAAGTTATCTGGTAACTGAGTTATTGAATATCAAGAGTAGATGATATGAACCTTTATTTTAGGAGAGAACATCAAAGAACTTTTCATGAGAATTGCTGCAATATGCTTTGACAAGGCAGTTCTACGGCAAATAGAAAGTGCGGATAGTAAGGGAGGAAAAGTGGATGTTTCCAAGACAGGAGATATTGAAATGCAGACTATAGGTATGTTGCCAATGTTTCATTGCATGCAATTGTCATATTGATGCTATCGTGTGAAGTCTCACACAGGACGGTAAAATCCTTTTAATATCTCTAGCAGTGAAAATTATAGCAAAAATACCTTCCACGCACTTTCAAACATAGCGTTTGTAGAGCGCTATGCCGCAAACATTTCTAAAAGTTCTGCCATTCTCATGTCTGATTTTTAGATGTTTATCCAATTGGTGGTCGTAATGTTGTGGAGATTTTGAAATGAATTTTGAAATGTTGCAAACAATTCATTGCTTGTGCTCTCAGATCGATGCTGTGGCGTGCTTCCAACGTGCCTTAAAAAACAATGTTTATAATGCAACAATAATTTCTGAAAGTTCTTCAATTCTTATGACTGATTTTAAGATGTGCCTCCGACTGTTGGTCGTAATGCCGCGCACTTTTTCGAGCAAAACTCGCCTGATTCTTTGAGGGTCGTTTAGTGGGTAAATATTCCCTTGTTCCCTTGAGAAATTTCCTTGTTCCCTTCAGTTTCGCAAGCATATTTTTCTGACTGATACTGAATTTCTAAATTTCCATATTTGTGAAATTCTGCAAGCGACAGAGTAACACGTAAGGTGACTTCTTCAAGCAGACACCGGTCACACAAACTACTTCCAGAGACGAGATTTAACTGCTATCTTTAATTAGTGTAAATCAGCCAGACCGAATGGGTCACCATCTTGAAATAAATGAAATATATGTATTTATGTGTATAGTAGATGCAGCACCAACCAATACAAGTTAGAGGGAGGGGACTTCAACTAGCAACGCCCTATAGTGTCCATACCCTTTGGTAGCTGCACCCAGTTCACTGCAAGTAAATTATTACCTTATTGGCTCTTTAAAACAGTGTGCAAAAAAGCGACAAAAGCATGACGATGGACACTGGGAAAACGTTGAGTAGAGCTAGTAGGACTTTATAGCAAAATAGACTGGGTAGACAAGCAAGAGAAATGGGAGGAAAGTTGAAGTCTGGGGGCTTGTCCCGAGGAAACATTTTTCAGTACCATGCCCTCTATTGTGTCGGAAACTCTCTTTTCCAATACAGGATGAAACAAGTCCAAAATAAATTTCTTGCACCGAGATGGAACAATCGTTCCTCCAACCAAGGTTCATAGAATTGTGAAGACAAGAGAGAAAATCATCGTTATACACGTCAAGATGCAAAAATACTTAGAAATCTGTACTTGGGAATGTTCCTAGGAAGTGACTCGAAGTATCCTTGCACCCTTTAATTATTGCCATGTGACCATGCTCCCGTGATAGATTTTGCATGTTCCTTTGAGTAGACCTTCCTACCTCTTAAAATCTCAAAGTGTGAGTCTCAAAATTAACCTGGAAAAACCTTGCTATTCAGGCTCAAAACCGCGAGTACTTTGCCAGTGAAAGAAACTGGGGGCACTGATCAGTGGGGGGGGGCATGATTAAAAGGGCACTGTCATGTGCTAATATATAGGACGTTACTCTTACGTGCCTAATCGTTGGGGAAGGGGTTGGAGCAGTCATAAAGCTAGCTTTCAAAAGACAGGTGGGCAACCATGCCGGATGGGAGCTCCGATCAGAACTGTTTTGATCACCACGCCTTCTACGTTGGCTATGTGACCATTGTCTTCTATAGAGCCATAAAGGTAGTAAAGCAGGTCTGGAGGCTTGCCCCTAGAAAATTTTTCACAATTAAATTCCCTACAATGCCGGAGAATACCCCTTTGCAAACATCATTAAACAGTTTCTATCTATAAGTTTTGAATCTTTTAGATAGACAAGATAATTAAAGGATACCAAATGACCAATATTCAGAGATAAGGGCGGGCAAACCGTGAGAGTTAGAAGGTCTGACTGTAACCCCTAAACAAGCTTGCTTTCTGGGATGGAACAAAAGCTAGAAATGATCCCCCTTTGTTAAAATCGTACTGACATTCAATCTTTTGTAGACAAAGATAATCTGACACGATGCTAGTAGCTTATGCTAGCATCTTCTCCTCCAATGCTGTGCAACATGTCGAGGCTAAAGCTTTGGCTACTTGTATCGTGTTACTTTTGCCATCATGTTTTCAAAAGCACTTTCTAGACAATGTGTTGTATCTTTCGTTGTATATTGCCACTTTTCATGTTTTCTGTTATTATTGTATACTTTAATGTGTGTAATGATCTAGTAGTAGCCTTCGTTTTGCATCAAAGATTTAACATGAAAGAGTCGCTTATAGTGCTAGGCCGAAGTGTTAGGTTATGCTGCAAATACGAGGACCGATCTACATTAGACCAAGGGCCGAAAACTGAATGGAAGGAGCTTCGGTTTTTACAATTTGATGTGTGTATTAGGATTTTTAAATTTTCAGGCATGTCCAATTTAATTTCAAAATTGCCTATGATGAGAAATTTTAACGCGTTTCTACTTTCAGTAATGTTGGAATGTGCACTTTGCTAGCTTCTAGAGTACTAAGTCACGTCAAGATATTCTAATTTATTTTCATAGATCATGGCAGACACAAACAGAAGGATCCTGAGATATTAAAATCAAAATGAGGATGCTGCAATTGAAGCTGGAACCAGATGCTAAGTAGAACCTCCGTAGATAGTTTTACCAAAGTATCTTGATTTAAAGCGATAAGTAACTGTTTGTTGGGTTAGCAGGGTAAATCATTGGACACCAAGTTGATGTAAATTTTGCCCAATTATCTTAGAGATTAGCATACTCTTACTTCATTTGCTT